>JAUEJL010063875.1:0-17843 GCA_032274825.1 Drosophyllum lusitanicum | reverse complement strand
ATCTCAAAACTGCCAAGGAGATGTGGGTGTATCTCCTTTGAGGGCACTAAAGAAGTAAAGGAGAACAAAAAGACCAACATAATCAGAAAGTATGAGAGTTTCTGTGCAAAGTAGTCTGAGACTCTTACTGAGGTGTACACTAGATTCACCTGCCTATTGAATGATATGCTCGATGCTGGTGTTGAGCGTGAGCAAATTCAAATCCTGAACCGATTCTTCGAATCACTTCCTAGTGAATGGGATATGATGTGCATGATCCTGAGAACTAATAATATGCTTAGAGATATGGACATGCGCAAACTATATGGTATCCTTCGGAATGACGAGCAAACACGTCTTCAAAAATAGGATCCGAAGAAAACCGCCAAAAAGTCTCTGGCCCTTGTTGCTGAAAACAATTTCAAAACAACATCAGCAAGCACAATGGTGGAGAAGTATGAGTCGGAGGAGGAATCTGATGCTGAGCAGGTTTGGGAGAGAGCTGAAGGAGAGGAAGGTTCTGATGAAGAGGCTAAGAAGGATTTCTTCATGAAGAATTTCAAGAAATTCTTGAAGTTCAAATCTAATGGAAAGAAAAGGTTTGACAAGAGGACTACTGAGATCGTAAGGGGAGTTTTGATAAGTCCAAGGCTGAATGTTATAAATGTGGTAAGCTTGGTCATTTTGCTGCTGATTGTTACGTCAAAACCTCTGGTTCCAGTCAAGGCAAGGGCTACCCCTCTAAAGCTGACAAGTACAAGTCTAAGTACAAAGCCCTGAAACAGAAGACATTTGGGTACAAGAAGAAAGAGGAGAAGGCCGTGGTTGCTGGTGAATTGAATTGGACAGACTCTGAAACCTCTTCAGCTGAAGAAGAGAACATCGTCAGCAAGGATAAATGCTTTATTTCTGAAGAGTCAAATGGTTTAGCTTATCCTGACATGTGCCCGATGGCATCTGAAAGCCAGTTCAGCACTGACGTTTCTGAAGCTGAGAAGTTGAGTTTAGCTGAAGGTTGGAACCCAACCATGATGTACAAGGTATCTAACTTGAAGAATTATGATTTGAATGAAAAGGATGACTTGTTTGCTTATTTGTGTTCTGATCTATTAATTGCTCATAATAATCAAACCAAAATGAAACAAACGATATCAGATCTGAAATAAGCAGTTAACAAAACTGAGTTGGAAAATGAAAATTATCTTTAAGAATCTTATGCTTTAAACAATCACTTAGAAGTTTTACTACATGAACTAAAAGTTGTTAAAAGTGAACTGATAATCGCAAATAGGAAAATCGATGATCGTCATTCGATTATTGATTTATGGTTAAGTCCAAACAAACTGGTGTTCGAAAGTATCAATCATCAAATGATCATTCAACGAGAAAGAGTAGGTCTAGGTCACATAAAACAGGCTGCGTCATTCAGTGAGAAATGTAAATAGGTGGATGAAATAATTTTTAATGACATAAAAATCAAGAATATCGGGAATTCTGATTTGCTGTACAAATGATTTGCAAATCTGAAATAACAACACACAATTCCATTGAAGGTACCAACTCTTCTCAATCAATCAAATCTGAAATAACAACACCCAATTCCATTGAAGTCATTTACGAAGTGTCTCTGTCAATCAAAGATGACAACCAAAGTTAATCCACTTCTTCTCAATCAATCAAATCTAAAGTTATGAACACCGAAACTGACACATGCTGTTCCACAATTCAAATGGCAACTGAAACTTAAATCGCAATTAATAAAGCAAAAGTCAAGCCTTCATCCAAAATCAAAGAAATAGAAACCACTTTGTTTAAAAAGCTAAAGTTGTTCAAAGCAATCAATAAATCAAAGCATAAGAAAACAAAGCTAGAAAACCCCAAACAAGAAAGCTCAAAAGAGACACGAAAGTGTTATAAGTGTGGGAAAAGAGGTCATGAAGCTAAACAATGTACTTCCAAAGTCACAAGACCAAAAACAAAAATTTCAGTTTCAAAGCCCATTATTAAATTAAACTGTTCTTCTTCTAGGTCCATTCAAATTCAAAAATGGGTTCATAAAGTGAACTAACATCTGAAACTCTTGTGCAAGGCAATCAAAATGATAATATCTGGTATCTAGACAATGGATGTTCTAGGCATACGACCGGATGTAAGACCCTACTCAATAAAGTGAAAGCTGCAAACAGACCCAAAGTTACTTTCGGAAAAGGAAAATGCGGAAAAATTGACAGATATGGTTGTCTAAGCCAAGGATCAGTCAGTATGAAAAACGTTGCTCATGTTACTCGTTTAGAGCACAATATGATAAGCTTCAGTCAACTCTGTGATGCTGATTATGAAGTTACCTTCATGAAATATAAAGGACTTATCTACAACGGTGAAGGAAAAGAAGTTCTTGAGCCAAAGCGAGAAGGAAACATGTATGTGGTAGATTTCAATTCTACCACGTCTGCTGCTAACGCTTGATTCTATTCTGAAGTTGACTCCAAGCAAAACTGGCTATGGCACAAGCGTCTATCACATCTGAACTTCAAAAACATTAACAAGCTTTCTAAAGCTCAACTGACTCAAGGTGTACCCTCTATGAAGTTTGTCAATAATTAAATGTGTCACGCTTATGAGAAAGGGAAGCAAAAGAAGTCTGTGTACAAATCCAAACATTTTGATTTGATCAACATAACTTTTCAAAAGTTACACATGGATTTATTTGGTCCTGTCAGCACACCGAGCATGAGTGAAAAGAAGTATACTCTTGTTGTGTTTGATGAACACACAAGATATACATGGATCTTCTTTTTGAAGCATAAGAGTAAAACTGCTGAAATACTCATGAGCTTTATTCAAAGAGTACAATGTCAGTTCAATACTAAAATAAAACAACTCAGAAGTGATCATGGCATTGAGTTCTGAAATCATACTCTCGAAGACTTCTGTGAGGAGAATGGTATTATTCAGAACTTCTCTACACCTTACACTCCTTAGCAGAATGGTGTTGCTGAAATAAGGAACAAAACGCTAATTGAGGCTGCTCATACAATGCTTGCTGAATCTTCCTTGAAGACCCATTTTTGGGCTGAAGCCATCAAGACAGCTTGCTATACTCGGAATAAATCCATTATCATTAAACGACATGGAAAGACTCCCTATGAGCTATTGCATCTGAAGAAACCCAATGTTGGCTATCTGAAAGTGTTTAGAAGTACATGCTTTGTTCTGAACACAAAATACCAAAAGAGTAAGTTTGATCCAAAGGCTGATAAAGGTTTGTTCCTAGGATACTTTGAAATATCCAAAGCCTATCGAATTCTTATTCCTATTAAGAATACTCTGGTTGAAACCATGAATGTCACCTTTGATGAGTATGATTTTCAGTCCACATCAAGTTCATCTGAAAAGGATGTTTCTGATAATTTGAAGAATTGCTATCAACTTCTTGTGATGATGATCATATTGACATCTCACAAGAAGGAGTAACTGAAGATGAAAATGGAACACCGCTAATGGACACTAAAACTGTGTCTCTGCCACCACTAATTGATATTGAGATTCTCCAAATGATTCAACTTCTACACCACCTTCAGATCCTTTCTTGGATATAGAAGTTGTTTCACTCATTTTTGAAGATATTTCCACTATCTTCAATATGAAGATATTCAAGAACACCAAAGATTTGTAACCAAATAAGCAGGTGCACACCCTATTGATCAGACCATAGGTGATGCTAATAAAGGTGTTCAAGGCGTGAGAAGAGTTAAATGAGTTTGAGCATAATAAGGTATGGAGATTGATCTCACCACCTGAAAACAAGTCTATCATAGGCACCAAGTAGGTTTTCAGGAACAAACGAGATGAAACAGGGGCGATTGTTAGAAACAAGGCGTGACTAGTAGCAAAAGGCTATTGTTAGGAGGAAGGGATTGACTATGATGAAACCTTCGTTCCTATTACATGATTGGAGGATATCAGATTATTCTTAGCTTTCGTAGCATTCAAAGTATATCAGATGGATGTTGAAAGAGCGTTTCTGAATGGCGTATTGCAAGAGGAAGTTTATGTTGAATAACCACCCGGTTTTGAGAGTCCAAAGTATTCCAATTATTTCTAGAAGTTGGATAAAGCACTTTATGGACTAAAACAGACTCCTCGAACATGGTATGATACTCTATCTGCACATCTTCTAAACAATGGTTTTCAGCGACGTAAAATTGATAATACTTTGTTCCTTGGGAAGGAGAAAGGCGAGCTCATACTTGTACAAATTTATGTGAATGATATTATTTTTGGGTCAACGACTGAACGTCTTTGCAAAAAGTTTGAGAAAATTATGTCCAACAAATTTAAAATGAGCATGATGGGCGAACTAAATTACTTTCTAGGCCTACAAATTAAACAATCTATGCAAGGTATTTTCATTAATCAAGGGAAATATGTGAATGATCTTTTAAAGAAATTTAACTTCACCGAAAGTTCTCCCATAAAAACACCCATTGCTCAAAAAACAAAGCTCACAGCTGACCTAATGGAAAAGCCGTAGATTTACCAACTTTTAGAGGAATGATCGGTTCTTTACTTTATCTAACTGCAAGTTGACCTAATATTATGTTTTCCACATGTCTTTGTGCTCATTATCAAGCTAACCCAAAAGAGTCAAATTTAGTTGTTGTCAAATGAATTTTCAGATATCCGAAGGGTACACCCAACCTAGGTCTCTGGTATTCCCAAGACTTAGGATTTGAACTAACAGGGTTTTTAGATTTTGACTACGCAGAGTGTTAATTAGACAGGAAAAGCACCACCGGAGGCTGTCAGTTACTTGGTGGGAAACTAGTCGGTTGGCAAAGCAAAAAAGCAAAACTCAATTTCCTTGTCCACTGCTGAAGCTGGATATATTTTAGGTGGTAACTATTGTGCTAAGGTCTTGTGGATGCAAAATCATCTAGGTGGCTATGGAATCACATTTTAGAAGACACCTATTTTCTACGAAAATACAAGTGCCATCGCCATTTCAAACAATCCTGTTCTTTACTCTTGTACAAAACTGTTGGGTTTAAGACGCTGTTGGGTGAGTGAATAAATGTTAATACTGTTTGTTTGTAGTTAATATTGGTAGTGTTGGAGTTAATACTAGTGGAACATTGTTGATTCTGCTTGAAGAAATTAATACTGCTTCAACAAAGTTAATACTAATTGGTGAAAGTTAATACTGTTAGTTATCCAATTTAGTACTGCTTCAAAGAAGTTAATGTTGTTTTAGACAATAACAAAATTAATGCTACTGTTCGTAAAAAGGATGAATTTCTTGATTCTAGGGATGATAATTATGGATGAGATGTGTTCTTATCTATCCGTAATTAGATGATTCTGTTAGCGAAAATAGATGATTCCGTTCTGTAACCAAATACACTATAAATACTCGTATGTACATAGGTATCTTAAGAATCTGTGTGTGATTTAAGTTTTAGCCTCAAGGTTGTTCTTAATCCTTGCAATAGAGAAGTATTGCATGTCTATTGAATCTTTCTTAATCAACAATGGGCTTTAATGTTTAAATCATTTTAAATCTGAATCAAGTGTTCAATATAAATTTCCTTGTTACTCAAAGTGTTATTTTGCAAATTTCTTTGTTTATTCTTGTATTGTTCTTAGTGTGTGTTTGTTAGTAAACCTGATCTTGAGAAGTGGTATCAAAGCTGATAATAGGCTCTTGATCCAAGATCAATAAGGATTTCAATATCTGTTGATTCAAATCACTGTTTTTCATAAAACATGGCTGATATGAATGAGGGAGTTATAGTCTCCAAAGTTCTAATGTTGAAAACAAATGATTTTGACACGTGGAAACTTCACATTAAGAAATACATCATACTCACTGATTATAGTATGTGGGAGGTTATTGAAAATGGTCAAAAGGGGGTGGTTGAGTTTGATGAAGATCGAAATGTAAAGAAAAGGCCTCCTACCACTAATGATAGGGAAAGAAAAGAAAGACATAATGAGATGAAAGCCTTGAGTACCCTTTTCTTGAGAATTCCAAATGAGTATCAACATCAGTTTAGCAGATGCAATGATGCTAAGTAATTATGGAAAGCATTGGAAAAGAGATTTGAAGGAACTAAAAGCACCAAAAGAAACCAAAGGTCTTTCTTGAAGCAACATTATGAAAACTTCAAGGCTAGCAAGGAAGAATCAATGACATAAACCTTTGATAGGTTTAACAAGCTTATTGGAGAGTTAGCAATTGTAGGAGTCAAGATTGATCAAGATGATGTGAACCGAAAGTTTATCAAATCCTTGGGAGAAGAATGGACCATGTACACTGTGTCATTTAGGCAGAGGTATGAGTTGAAAGACAAAGAACTTGATGATCTGTACAATGATCTAAGAGTTTTTGAGGCTGAAGTTGGGGCACAAAGAAAGCCTTTAAGTTCTTCTCAAAATGCTGCCTTTCTATCCTCTGTTGAAAGTGGATCTCAGGGTTCAAGCAATTCAAAGAATTCTGGAGTGTCAAATCAACCAACCAAAGCGAAAAACACAAGTGACAACATTTTAGAACCTTTTCTGGCTAGTCATGTGCACTCTGCACTCTCCAATGTTGATCTGGATCAGATTCACCCAGATGATTTAGAAGAAATGGATATCAAGTGGCAGATGGCTATGCTCACCATGAGAGGAAAGAGATTTATTCAAAAGACTAGTGTAAGAAACTTTGCTTTTAAGAGGGAAGATAATGTTGGATTCGATAAAAGAAAAGTTGAATGTTACAAATTCCATAAGATGGGACACTTTGCAAGGGAGTGCAGAAGTGAAAAAAAGGCAAGAAAGCTCAAAAGAAACAGGATTGATGTCTCAAGTAAAATGGGATTTGATTGGAGTGAGCATGCAGAATATGGCAGACAAAATGAAGCACTGATGGCAGACATCATACCAAAATCTACAGACATCCCAGAAGAGGTAAAATCTAAACTCCGCTCAAAAGAATGTATTAATACCGTTAAGAAATACAGAAAACATAATAAAGTTATGTGTGAAACTTTAACCAAATGGGAAGAAAGAAGGAGAGAGGCTATTATGATCATAGGAAGTTTTGAAGAGAAACTGAAGCATATATTAAAAACAAGAAACCATATCAAGATGACATTGCTTATATTAAGTGGGAAAAAGAAGAGCTTAGTCTTAAGTTGGAAAATGCTTTAAAGCAACTTGAGGAAGCCAAGAAAGAAACTAAAAAAAGTTAAGCTAGATGTAGAAAAACTAAAGTATGCTTCCACTTTTGTTGATAACCTGATCAAATCTCAAATTTATGATAAAACAAAACCAGGAATATGTTACAAGAGTATTTCAGCTCCCTACAATCAGATCTACATTCCACCCACAAAGGATGTAGTTGCTAAGTACACAACTGAGGAGATTCCCATAGAAGTCACTAAGGTTGATCCTAGTCCATCCACTTGTAAGAAGTTTGAAGAAAGTGAGGTAAAGGTTTGTAAAGTGGATAAGTATGAAAAGGATATGGGAAATGTAGTTAAGCATGAAACAATTCCTTAAGAAAATCAGATAGTTAACAATGAAGTTGGAGGAACTTCGTGTGTCAAATCTGTGAGTGTGAAAGAAAATGGGAAGGTATTTGAGTCAACCGGTAAAACCACTCATTTTTCTTGCTACACAAATCACAACTTAATTGTTAGAGGAAACCAGAGGAATTGGACTCAACAAATGACACAGAACTATGGCGTCATTTCAAAGATCTTAAACCAAAGCCATGCTTTATTTGTGGAAAAACAGATCACCTTGCAAAGGTATGCAATCAACAAAAGAAATCAATTTAGAAATGAAAGAGAAAAGGTGTTTTCAAGAAATGTGCAAAACATTCGGTATAACAAACCAATAGTACCAAGGTTTGTTAATATTGCTAGGGCGAAGCAACCAGTATTCAAAGCAAAGTCAAAAGTTTTTCCAAAGTCAATCAAGCTTGAAAAGAAAGTGTGAGTGAGAGTAAATGAAATTAGTTCAAAATTTGAAGCTAATTCATCTACAAGCACCTATAAAGAACCAAAGATAAAAACATTAGTTAGTACTGATTGTATTATTAATACTGATGGATCTGTTGGTACTAAAGCAAATGTTTGTACTGATTGCCCTGTTAGTACTGCCAATACTATTAGTACTAGAAATGTTTCAAAATACTTAAGTCATGATGTCATAAATTGTGATTATCTTAATAAATCACAAGTGTTAAAAGAAATAAGCTATATTGATGCTCAAGGACACCTAAGACCACTTTGGCTTGGGTTCCCAAAAGGGACTGATCATTTGAATTCATGTGCATAGCAGGTCAGGGAAGGTAAAATGAAAATATTTAGCATGTGGATAGTGACTACTTTGGGCACATGACAGGAGACATTTTATGTCTTTAAAAGTTCACAAGTGGTATGATGGTAAGTTTGTAAGTTTGTTACATTTGAGGGTAGATTTGTTACATTTAGTAATGACTCTAAAGAAGGAAGAATCAAAGGTAAGGATATGGTTTATGACTGGCACAATCAATTTTCATGATGTTTTCCATGTTGAATGCAAGTATAATCTTAATGTTGCTTAGTACAGGTGATACTAATGTGTGTTTGTGTTTCAGGTTAATACTGCTGCTTATGTTTATATTGCTCGTATACTTTGTACTATTAGTAGAACTATCTTAGTTAACAATATTAATACTAGTAGCATTGTTAATGTTGTCTCGCATCTTAATGCTACTAGACTTGTTAATACTACTAGACTTGTTAATACTACTAGTCTTATTAATATTGCTCAACTTTTTTAGTGCTGCTTTCAATACTTAGTACCGCTTCTTTAAGTTAGTACAACAAAATGTTTGGTGCCGTTGGAATTGATGTTAATGTAGGTGCTGTTGGAATTAATTTGAGAGTATAAAAGCCTATTTGGGAATTGATTTCAAAGATACGCAAACATATCTTGCAGCAAAACTCCTTGATTTCTCTCTGATTATAACAGCCTTCTTGATTTCTTCAAAACCCTAACTTCCAAGATTTCATTCCATCTCCCACGAAACGCAAAATTTGTTCAAATGGCTTCAAGTTCTTCATCTTCCTCACAATCCGATGTTGGTTTAGCATACTGTGATCAACACAATATGCTAGCCTTGCTTCAAAAGGTTAAGGAATCAACTAGAATCCATGACATCATCGATTTCTTGTGCAAGTCTCATATATTTCACGCACTTACAGTGAACCCAAAATCCACTCTGATCAATTGGGACCTGTGGATCATGGGCCCACACTGACACAGTCTGTATCAAAATTTCTCTAAGGATTAACAACCCTTGTAATAATGTCCTGATTCTCCACTGGTAAAACAAACTCTAATTTTATACTTACACTCTCCAACATGATTTTAACCACAGGTTTTACATCATGTCCTTGCTCGGGACCCCTCGGTCTCAACTTCTGCCTTCTCTTTTCTAACCTCATTATTTAATTCATCCTTCATTACACAGAATTCTTCCCTAACTATGTTCTTCATTTCATTCTTCATATCCTCCACTATGGACGGCATACACGTCCTTAAACATTTTCCGAACTCATCTGACACGACACTCCTAACGTGCCTTGTAGATATTGCTCCTCTTCTCTCTCCATATACATATATATGGTCCTCAAGCTCTCTGATAACGATCCTCTCAGTGCTCTCTTTATTCCTCATATCATTCATACCTCGGTTGGTTTCATTCGGATTCATCTTACTAAAACAAAACAATCCTTAGGCACATATATGAATCAAAATATCCATTACATCTCTTAACTATTTACAATTCTCTTTAATACTCATATACTCTAATCTCTCAATGTATTTGAAGTAATATTATTAATTCTCATATCCTCAAGTCTCTTTTTAATAGTTGGATAATCTCTATCCACATTTTTATTAAATTCTCTTCTCATAGTTGTCAACATTTTAGATATATGTATATACTCCCTCAATACATTTTATCTCTAAACCACTCTTGTCAATTTATTATAGAATTTTATTATTATATTGAAACATTAAGTTTAAAAAATGTTAACTACTCAGCTTTAGTACTCATTCTCATACTAATAATTTCACTCATCACTGGTTATAATTAACCACTCAATTTGAGGCTTGTATATAATATTACACATACTCACTCACTCTCTCATCTTTATGTTTTTCTCAATCTCGGTATGTATGTAATACTCTCATTATTGCGTTTATTATCTCATAATTTATCTCTTTGCTTATTAAATAAACGTCCTCTTTCTCGTTTGTATTTCACAGAATTAAATCTCTTACTCTTTAAAGGAGTGTAATAAAGTATAATCATCTTACTTCTCATTTGTGTTTCAATATGTAAACTCTTTTCTCAGTTAGGCATACTCCACCTATACTTTTAATCAAACATCCTCTTGGTTACGCTTGATTTAGGTTAATCGTCATGCTCAGTTTTGTTATTAGGTATTTACTCATACCACTTTTTACTCTACTAGTTGGTTTAAAATAATCAGGTACTAATATAATCACTACCAACTAATATTTTAATTTAAACTCTTCTCTACTATTCTCTTCATCTGTATATATGTAACTCCTCTCGATATTATATTCGTCATCTCAATTATCCACCTCTTTAAATTTCACAATGCACTCCCTCTTTTATCAATATCTTTTGACACATCATTTTATTTGTAGCATACATAATACTACGTGATTTATACTCAGTTTTACTCTATAGTTGTATCTCATATCGTTTCTCTTCTCTGTTTCACAAGCTTAGGTCCGTATATCACATACTTAGATTTCAATTATACATATAATACAATTCATCAACATCACATAACTCAATAGTTTCACACTGCTCATAAATCTCTACGCAAAATTTATCACATAATCGATCTCTTTTCTCTGGTGTCACTCAGACACAACATCATCTCAGTAGATTATCATATTGTTCTCTAACTCATAACGTAATACAGACATGAAAGAATATACACGTACCTCCTTTTCTGCCATATAGCACATAAGCAAATATAAACACATCATCTCGTCATATCATACTGAATGCTACCATAGCTCAATAGTGGTAATCTTACATTATTTTTCAATGCTATTGCGGCGCATCAACAATAGTCTTATATCCACGTCTTTGTCCGCTACCAAAGTAGATGGTATAATCACGCTGAACATTTAAGTACACAATCATATGACACATACTCAGATCATCAGATACAAATGCTCACTCTCTGACTCGGGTCCAGTGGACATCTCTTCCCATAGTTTAAGTCCACGTAACACACTTGTGCACCCGAATCCCTTAAACTAGGCTCTGATACCAAGTTGTAACGCCTATTTTTTTAAATGCGTACAGTAAGAAAGTAATCAATACTCTTATTTGAAATATGGCAACAACCGGCACAGGTTATATAAAAATAGATTTCCTTTGACGTTGCACAAAACTCTTAACTAGTCCACTTGGAAGCCTCGCCAGTCACAAACCTGCAAGGAATACAACAACAGTAATGAGCTAGAAAGCCCAGTGAGTACTAAACAAATATTCAAACGAATATAATTAGCACATAAAAACCAATACATCAACTCATGCCACTCAGGCCTCTGTTTGCCACTCGGGTATCTCATTTGCCACTCAGGCGTCTCTTTGCTACACCGGCATCTCTTTTGCCGCTCTGGCATCTCTTTTCCACTCAAGCATCTCTTTATAACACAATACATATAACATAACAATTATATGCAATTAGACTGATATTTATCATCAAGAACTCATATATAGTCTTACCTCTAGTAGTCACGCGTCAGCATCTAGCTACGTGTGCCTCTCAAGTTAAAGCATAAGTTCTCATTCAATACACATTTCATATACAACCATTTAGGCTTAAACATGGTTTCTCATATATGTAGGTGTATAATACCTACTTTTCTTCTCACACATAATTCTCTGATAAGCTATAATTAACACAATTATAGCAAACACACATGAGTTATAACTCTAATTACTTTCTTTGTCTGATAAATCGTATCATGGCACACTCGAACGGTCTTTATAAGTATTATAACACGTCCACACCATCTTTTCATTATTATCTCTTTCCTCTCTCATTTTATGCTTCTTTCCTATTATTGAATATATATATATATATATATATATACGTATATATATACATAGTCTATTATATTCTCTCATACTTGTATGTTTATGTAACTTCGTACATACCTTCAGTTATTCTTATCTTTAACTCCTCTCTATGTATCTCACGAAAATAATACTCTTCTCAGTATGTTAACATATACTCATAATGTATATAGGTGTGTATTTATAGTTTATAACTCTCACAGAACTAATTCTCTTATTTATATAATTTATACACCTCAACCTCGTTTGTTTAAATCATCATATACGCTTTAAAATTGGCGATTCACACAACATTAATTATCTCTGCTCTTTAATGTATATGGTTAATTAACAAATACTAACCCCACTCTTTTCTCTCTTTTAGTTACCGGGTTCCCGCTTCTTGTTTATTTGTTCATACTCGTTTCTCATTAATTATTTTAATGTTTAAATACTCATTTATTAATTATAAGCAAGTATCTCTGTCTCTCGTCTCTTAATTAACATTATACTCAACTCTATTAACTCTATCTTTATCTCTATACTCTTTAACAAACTATTTAACACAATTCTCTAATATATCACATAATAATGATCATATAGTTAATTAATATCTCTAAGTCCCAGGTTGAGGTACTCACCTGTGGTCTAGCTCTTCCACAACATTCTCTTCCTCTTGTCCTTAGGTCCTCATGTACCTAAGAAATGATTATATGATACTCGTTACTCTAAATCAGTCAGAACACCATTTTAAAACACTACACAGGACAGGGCACGCCCGTGCCTTCCCAGGCACGCCCATGCCCTCACTCAAAGGTACACCCGTGGTCAACAAGCACACCCTGGGACTCTCTAGGGTTAGGCACGCCTGTACCTTCTCGAGGTACGCCCGTGCCTCTCAGGTATGCCCTCAGACACGGTCTGTTCTTAAGGGGCATGCCCGTGCCCTTCAACTTGCAGCCCAGGTGACGACCAGAACTCACTGGTTTCCGACCAGAAATCACTCAATTCAACATTAACTCAATTCCTGTACCCAGAAAACATCCTCAAAACACTTCTTGACTCAAGTAAACACCATAATAACATTCTTTGATCATTAAACTCTATGTCAACTCAATTAACTCAATTGATACCTCAAAACACAAAATAAAGATCACTTACATTCTTGAATTTGATTCCTCCATCACATATGCTAATCCTCCATTGCAGATTATCAATATCAGCTCAAAATATTTTCTCCAAATTCTTAGGAAAGTATGTGTGTGTGTGTCTAGAAAGCTTCAGAAGAAGCAAAAGAAGGAAATGGCTAAAAAGAATTTTGAGGTGGTAGCTTCTTTTGCGGGTACTCCGCTCCCCTTTTTATCTCACAACTCATCCACACGATATCCAAAAATCTCAACGGGGATACATTTGGAACCCTTATCTCAAACCATTTAATAATTAATAACTTCTACTCGTTTTCCTCCTCTTTTATTCCACAACTCATTTTAATAATATTTATAAAAATTGGGGTGTTACAACTCTCCCCCACTTATATTGATTTCGTCCCCGAAATCACTCTACTGCTGGTCTGGCTCAAAACATCAATAATTCAAAACTAGGGTTTCTCATACCCTTAGATTAGTTAATACTCCTCTTTTAAAATCACTTCTAAATTCTACAACTCTTTATAATTAAACTCTGACGTAAAAATGTACGTCAATGTATATCTCATATATGTATCTAATCTTTACTAGTACTCTAAAATAACTCAGTTTCTCTATTACTCTTACTCTTTATGGAACAAGATATCTAGCTCTCTAGCTAACCTCTTAATTCGCCTCTTACATAGTCACAGTTTTAAATTTTAAAACCAACCTTATCAAGTTTCTCTGTATAATAATTACATCTTACTCTGTGTCTTAATAAAAATAAGGTTTTCACTCAAGTGTTAACTCAGTTCTCACAATTAATTTAGATCAGTAAGTTTATCAGGTCATCATCTTTACTCTTCATCAATATTCTATTTAATAATTTCTCAAGCTCTTCTCTGAAGTTTTATAATTTTCTCAACATTTTTGTTTAATCACAAGTACAACAATCTCTTGAATAGGCCTAATTACTCCATTAGGCATTAAGCTCTCACAGTTTTTCATATAAACAATATTATTAAATTCATTCAACTCACATTATAACACTCAATTAATTAATCTCTCTTTAAAATTCACGTCAATACTCTCTATCTCTCTCATATTTACTTTGTGCTCGTATTATTTCTCGCATTGATTTTATTTTACGCAATTTATTATTGATCTCAACTCTAATTTAGAAAGCTCATTTATTAATAATCAAATTATCATCGTCATTTATTAATACCACTATCACGGTGGATTATATTATTTGTTTTAACACTGTTAATTATTTCAATTCCTACACCTCACTCCCCCACTTGGAGCTAACCCTTACAATTCCCACATATATTCCCTTAGTTTAATTAACTGCAAGGTTGTATTGCATAACGGAAATCTTACACTATTACCTTTATTACATTTAACGAAACTCTCTAATGAATTCTTATGGTAAATTTTATTACTTCAACCACCCACTATTCTAACTAGTTTGGACACTTTGAAGATTCATGTCCATACTAGACACAATCATAACAAAACTTCCCTAAGGATAAACAATCCTTATGATAATGTCCTGGTAAAACAAACCCTAGTTTTATACTTACATTCTCCGGCATGATTTTTACCACAACTTTTACATCATGTCCTTGCTCGGGACCCCTCGGTCTCAACTTCTTCCTTCTCTTTTCTAACCTCATTAATTAATTCATCCTTCATTACGCGAAATTCTTTCCTCACTGTGCTCCTCATTTCATCCTTCATATCCGCCACTATGGACGGCATACACGTCTTCAAACATTTTCCAAACTCATCTGACACGACACTCCTAAGGTGCCTTGTAGATATTGATCCTCTTCTATCACCATATACAGATATATGGTCCTCAAGCTCTCCGATAACGATCCTCTTGGTGCTCTCTTCATTTCTCATATCAATCATACCTCGATTAGTTTCATTCGGATTCATCTTACTGAAACAAAACAATCCCCGGTCACATATATGAATCAAAATATCCATTACATCTCTTAACTCTTTACAATTCTCTTTAATACTCATATACTCTAATCTCTCAATATATTTGAAGTAATATTATTAATTCTCATACACTCATGTCTCTTTTTAATAGTTGGATAATCTCTATCCACATTATATTAAATTTTCTTCTCATAGTTGTCATCATAATATATATATACACACTTTGTACATTTTATCTCTAAACCACTCTTGTCAATTCATTATAGAATTTTATTATTATATTGAAACATTAAGTTTCAAAGATGTTAACTACTCAGCTTTAGTACTCATTCTCGTACTAATAATTTCAATTAACCACTCAATTTGAGGCTTGTATATAATATTACACATACTCACTCACTCTCTCTCATATTTATGTTTTTCATTTTTCTCAATCTCCGTATGTATGTAATACTCTCATTATTGCGTTTATTATCTCATAGTTTATCTCTTTATTTATTAAATAGACGTCCTCTTTCTCGTTTGTATTTCACAGAATTAAATTACTTACTCTTTGAAGGAGTGTAATAAAGTATAATCATCTTACTTCTCATCTGTATTAATTATAATCTCTTTTCTCGATTAGGCATACTCCACCTATACTTCTTATCAAACATCCTCTTGGTTATTCTTAATTTAGGTTAATCATCATGCTTGGTTTCGTTATTAGATATTTACTCTGAGAATTAACTAAAATAATTAAATAGTAATATAACCACTACCAACTCATATTTTAATTTAAATTCTTTTCTACTATTCTCATCATTTATATATACGTAACTCTTCTCGATATCATATTCGTCATCTCAATTAATCTACCTCTTTAAATTTCACAATGTACTCCCTCCTTTTATCAATATCTTTTGACACAACATTTTATTTGTACCATATATAGTACTACACTATTTATACTCAGTTTTACTCTATAATTGAATCTCATATCATTTCTCTTCTTTGTTTCTCTTGGTAAGGTATGTAATATTTTTTACTATCACATTTATTGTTTATCTCATACTTCATTTATTTATTAATAAACATCAATATCGACTTAATTCTCATAAGTCTCTAACATCACACAATCACCCATCACTTGATTCACAAGGCACTAGCATGATATTCTCAAGCTCATTTGCATACCACATGTTCACTACACACACTGGCCAAGTGTGGTAATGGACACACTGTATACAATGTTCTTGATGTCATCATGAAATACCCCGATTCACAAGCTTAGGTCCGTATATAACATAATCAATTTTCCAACGTACACACAATACCATTCATCAATGTTACATTACTCATAAATCTCTACACAGAATTTATCACATATATAATCTCTTTTTCTCTAGTGTCACTCAGACACAACATCATTTCAGTATTTTAACTTATTGTTCTCCAACTCATAACATAATATAGATGTAAGTGAATATACACATAACTCTTATTCTGCCATAAAGCACACAATCACATACAACCACATCATCTCATCATATCACTCAATCACATTAGCAATACAATTGCTCACTTCTCTGACTCGGCTCCAGTGGACATCTCTTCCCATGGTTTAAGTTCAGGTAACACTCGTGCACCCGATCCCTTAAACCTAGGCTCTAATACCAAGTTGTAACGCCCATTTTTTTATGCGTGCAACAAGAAAGTAACCAAAACTCTTATTTAAAAAAATAGAGCAACAACCAGCACAGGTTATATAAAAAAAAGATTTCCTTTGATGTTGCACAAAACTCTCAACTAGTCCACGTGGAAGCCTTGCCAGTAACAGAACCTGAAATGAATACAACAACAGTAATGAGCTAGAAAGCCCAGTGAATACTCAAAAATACTCGAACGAATATAATTAGCACATAAAAGCCAATACATCAATTTATGCCACTTGGGCCTTTGTTTGCCACTCAGGCGTCTCTTTGCCACATAGGCATTTCTTTCTCCACTCTGACATCTCTTTATAACACAATACATATAACATTAACAATTATATGTAATAACACATATTTATCATCATCAAAAACCCATATTAAATCTCACCATTGGAAGCCACATCAGCATCTTAACTAGTCCCATTGACCAGCCACATGTGCCTCTCAGGCTAAAGCATCAGTTCTCGTATATATATATACATCACACATACTTCTCTTGAAAGCTATAATTAACACAATCATAGCCGAACGCATACAATTATAACTCAAATTACTCTCTTTCTCTTGATTACTCAATTCATGGCATACTCGTATCGTCTTTAAATATACAATAATACATTCACACCGTCTCTTCATTATTATCTCTTCTCTCACTCGTTTCATTTCTCTTTTCTCTATTATTAAACATATATAAATATAGACATAGTCTATAAGACTCTCTCATATTTGCATATATATATAATTACATACTTATGTATGATTACTCTTACATTTAACATCTCTTTATGTATCTCTTAAGATTGTACTCTTCTCGGTAACTTTACACATACTCATAATGTATAAAAATATGTATTTACAGTTACAACTCTGATAGAACTCATTCTCTTATTTATTATAATTTATACACATCAACCTCGTTTATTTAATTCATCATAT
>JAUEJL010063864.1:0-17845 GCA_032274825.1 Drosophyllum lusitanicum | reverse complement strand
AAAACATATGGTCACACTTATTAACACTTTTGGCCACTTTTGGCTTAATTGTATGTGACGAAATCCCAAAAAAAATAAAAATCGTTGTGTGACTAAATCATCAAAAATGCCACATATATTATATATTCATGAGGCCAAAGGACGGATAATAGATACTCTCAAAAACCACTCGTGTGACTATAAAGTGTTTACGGTCACTAAAACTGATTAATCCAATATAAACTCGTACCTAATTAGTCACACATTTTATGGTTTTGGTTACTGTTTTTTAAATGGATACGACCACTAACCCGCTAATGTAACTGTATGTACCCTATGGTCACTCGACCTTTCGTCACACATACACTGAAAACACAACTGTGACTATATGCATATCGTCACACTTTTTTGGTGTAACGAAATCACATATTTCTTCTAGTGAATGTTAAATCTTAATAGTTCATTTTATTTTTTATCAAATAAATTTGTAACATTAATCTCTAATCTTCTTCACAAACCCTAATCTTGTATATCACTTCAAATTTTAGAAATTTATGAAATGTGTCTGAATGTCTCCCTTCCTTGCTACTATAAACTCTTCACATTCCTTCTCTATTCATTACTGCAGGATAACACAGGCTATGGATTTAAAAGCAAATACCATATTAAAACTCCTACTTTTAGAAGTTCTTAAAAGATGGTAATTATTAAATTGTCCTAAAATAATTATGCGTATTCATTTTGAAAATAAGATACTAGTTTGTTATTTTATTATTCATTACATCCGATCGTAAATCTTTATTAATTATATATACTTATAATTATGTAATTTTAAAGAACTAAACTAGTATGAAAACAACCAACACTATACTAAGAGTGCACGGATTAAGAAGAAAATCAGGCGATGATGGAGTCACCACGTCGTGATCACCTAAGAAGACCACAGTGACTTGACAAGGTGGATGGTGTTGCGTGGAGAGAGGGATGTTGAGAGAGCGCGTGGTTCGTTAATTTCAAATCTTATTAAATTTTTTTCTCTTGGCTATTTGATAATGTTTATTTTTTATAAACGTCTCATAAAAATACTGATATAACATTTTCCACGCACTATTTATCCTTATTTTCTTCTCAAAAATAACTTTATTTCTCTCAAAATGAATTTTAATTCATACTCATCATCACCATCATTGTCTTATTGTGACTCAGTTGAATAGATACAACTTACAGAATAGGTAGTTAGATTCCATTAACGTTTTCAAGAAGAAGAAAATACATCTTGTGCCCCAAAATCTTGAAGATATATAGATAGAAATCGTAAGGGTGCAAATTAACGTATGATCAACAACTACTTTGGAGACAAACCCCGTTATCTGCCCAAATATTTTTTACGAAGATTTTAAATGTGAAGGGATCCTTTTCATTGGATTGTTGGTGCAATCTTAATTCTTAAATCTTCAAGGTGATAAAATTCTTGAACACTTAACCTGTTTAAAATAGGACCTAATTGTAGAGGTGTATCCAGGTTTAGTGTTTTGCAAAAAGGCACATCTGTCATACAACAGTTGTCCTATGAAACTGTTTCAGATGCTTTTGATTAATACTCACAAATGTCTAAAAGAACTTCTAACGAATATCTTCAGATGCTTTTGATTAATACTTACAAATGTCCTAATGAATTTCTAACGAATGTCTTCATATAATCATCTTAATACTTAAGCAAACCTAAGTGTGATGACATCCAACGTCTATATCATACACATGCCAATGTTAATAGTTCCAGAACAGTTGGTAATTGATTGCATGTATTGGACATGGAGAAACTATCCGAACATGTGAAAATAGCAATATACTAAAGGCTAAAGCTCGAAGAGGTTGCCTCATATGACCTCTGAATATGAATTTTTTTTTTTTTTGCGTTGCACGGTCGAACAATGACATAAATGTTATTAATCAACTACCATTATTTGATGATCTACTTGCATAGAACATTCTTCGATGTCTATAACAAG
Source organism: Drosophyllum lusitanicum (assembly GCA_032274825.1). Lineage (NCBI taxonomy): Eukaryota > Viridiplantae > Streptophyta > Magnoliopsida > Caryophyllales > Drosophyllaceae > Drosophyllum > Drosophyllum lusitanicum. Next base: position 15,857 of record JAUEJL010063864.1, on the reverse strand, counting down.
TTTACTGAGTGACTTACACGAAGTGATGCTATCTAGCTAACAGTTTATATCAAGAATGCCTACTTTTGTAAAAAAGTTCTCATTCCCAACCGACGACCAATGAAGGAAATTCAAGATGGCACATAAAAGTGTAAGAACGGATGTCGATAGAGCATTTTGTGTCTTATAAAGTCACCGAGCAACTATGAAGATACCGCCAAGACCTTCGAACTTGAAAAAAAATACGAAGAATTATACACACATACATCATCCTGCTCAATTGAAGACGGTGGTGAGTGGTTTTGAGTAGAAGGGTAAAATGATGATATGATAAAAGCTAAAAGGTGATGGATCTCTAATTTTTACTTTTTAGGAGAGAAAATGACACTAAGTCAGTAGCTAAGCTCTGTATTAAACACACCTTAATCTCTCTCTAGAATGTACAACTTTTATCTGCAACTAATAATAAAATAATTGGAAGCTGCGCATGTAAAACTTATGATTCCAATTCCAAGCAAGTAGAAAAGGTCCATCCATCCATCCATCCATGCTTCCACTGAAAAGAGAAGCGCGCACGTTAGTCCATCATGGCGCACAAGAAGCTCCTTTGTAAAATGAATTCCCTCTTTTCATCGATCATGTGCTTGTAAGTTGTAATTATAATCTTCTTGTCTCTGTATATATACAAAACACACAACCAAATCGCATCTACCCTTTTACAGAAACATGGGACTCTCTCTCTCTCTCTCTCTCTCTCTCTCTCTTCATTTTTGTGAATTAATTAATGGAATTATAAACTGATTTCATCCAGGAAGAAGCTTACAGTTGTTTACACCCCCTTCATCTTCTTTCTCTCTCTTTCTATCATCACCCATAATATAATATTACATACTTGTTCTATAACTTCTTCTTATCTCTGTTTCTATTCACATCCTCAAACCTAAGCGCTCAATTGGGTATTCTTTTATCCGAATTTATTGTGTGTATATAAGATTCCCACAAATCGAGGCCAACACTGTGTTCTTGAAGATTAGAATTTTTCAGGGCTGAGTAAATTAGCTTTCGCCTTTTTTTTCCTGCATTTAGTTTCTCTCTAGGTAACAAAGCTGTAGTAATTAATACTTGAGCAAAAAGGAGTTGAATTGATTTGGGAAAAAGAAGAACCCATTCTTTTAAAGGTCTGATTCTTCTGTTTTCTCTAGCGTGTTCATTTAATACTCTGTTTTCTGTTGATCATGTTTGATTTTCTGTTTACTGGTTTCTCTGATTTTGCAGTGTTCATTAATGTTTGAGTTTTTGTAACTGTCTATAAAGATGAATACCAGAGTAAAGACAAACTTAAGGTCCATGAAAACTTCATTCAGAGATCCGAAGGTAATTCAATTATTTGTTATTCCAGATAGGTGATCGGTCATTTTCAGTTGTACACAATTGGGTTCAATTTCGATTTATTTGACGAATTCCTCAAATGGGTTTTCGGAAATCCCATCTGGGTTTTCGTTTTTATTTAGATTTTGATGATTCCTTAAAGCAACTATGGGTTTCTGTAAATCGTTTTCACATAATTGAAAAAAGTTGGTTACTTTAAATCTTATCCGCAATAGGTGTTTGATAAAATGCCTGTGTGGCTTTCTTTATTGCATTGTGATTCTTTTCTTGTTGAAGCTGATTATGATGTTCTTTATTTCCTTTTTTACTTTATAAATTAAAAAAAGGTTGATATTCAAATGCAAATGGAGTCTGAGAAGACCAGCACAAGCACAAGCAATAGCAGACGAGGTTCAGTGAGAGAGAGAAAAATGGCATTGCAACAAGATGTACATTGCTGTCACCATTGACTTTTAATTTAATTTTTATTGTTTTGATGGTATGTGCTTAGTGGGCATTTCAATTATTGATTTTATTTTTATTTTTTTTAATTTTCAGGTTGAAAAACTAAGAAAGAGACTCAGACATGAAGAGAATGTTCATAGAGCTTTAGAAAGAGCATTTACCAGACCTCTAGGAGCTCTTCCACGCTTGCCTGCTTACCTTCCTCCTTCTGTTAGTACTTTAATCATGATAATTATAAAAAAAAATTATATTTTTTACTGGATTAAGGCTACCATTTGTGACATAAATTGTAACTTAAAATGTGTTTTTTAAATGATTTTTTATTATAAACATTGACAGACATTGGAACTTCTAGCTGAAGTTGCTGTTTTAGAAGAAGAAGTTGTTAGGCTTGAAGAGCAAGTGGTTCATTTTAGGCAAGGCCTTTATCAAGAAGCAGTCTACATTTCATCATCTAAGAGGAATCTTGAAAATTCACTAGATTTTCAAGAACCAACAAATGCCAAAAATAAGGCTTCCAAGTTATCACCACAAATCGAAACCAATCCATCGACACCCTTTGTTCCAAATTCACCTATCATTTCAGGTAATTTGAATATCTCTTGAAAGTTAATTATTACTGAAAAAAAATCTAAACTTTTTCCTTTGTTTGGTATTCTTGGTGTGAAAAGAGAACCAATCTTCAAATGCCACTAAGAACAAGCATCGATCGCCAAATCCCAAATCTCATACTGTTAACACGTTAGCGAAAAGATCACCAATTGATTCAAACACACCAAGGAAGCGTTTAGGTCCGAAAAAATTACAGGTGAATGTAGTTTAAATAATATGATTTGAGATTAGAACTTGGGTTTATATCAGATTAACCATGGCAATAGGATGGGTTAAAATGATATAAACCAAAAAATAATTTGTATGCATTGTAACAAAATTTAGTTCAGTTTGAAGGTAGGGCAATGGATGGTTCAAATGTAGAGGGAAAAACGAATTCGATTCAAGAAAAAAGATTATTACCATCAGGAGAAGATGATCCAAACAAGATATCTGAAAGTATTTTAAAATGTTTGATGAACATTTTAGTACGAATGAGCTCGACAAGGAGTAAAAGTATGACAGAAATTGTGTCTTCTTTGACATCAATTGAAACTTGCAAAGAAACAGATTTTAAGGATCCTTATGACATATGTTTCGAATTCGAGAAAAGAGACATTGGCCCGTATAAACTTTTATATGCTATCGAAGCAACCTCTATCAACAAAAACAGAACCACAAATTCTGTATTTTTGATACAAAGATTAAAGTAAGTGTCATAAATCATTTCAAATTCTTTTTACATTTTTTCGTTTAACAATTTTGACGGATTTCTAATCTTAATTCTTGATTCTCCAGGCTCCTACTTGGGAAACTTGGATCGGTCGATTTAACAAGTCTCACTCACCAAGAAAAGCTTGCTTTCTGGATCAACATTTATAATTCCTGCATGATGAATGTATGCATTAATTCTTCTATAATTGATTAAGTTTTGAGAAAGTTTAAATCTAAGTTTACTTAAATTATGCAAATAATCAGGCATTTCTTGAACATGGAATACCAGAAAGTCCAGAAATGGTTGTTCAACTAATGCAGAAGGTAATGTAATTCCACATGTATATTTAAAATTCATATATATATATATATATATATATATATAGAGAGAGAGAGAGAGATTTATTTTTTTATTATTTTGTTTATAATATGTTCCTTATTCTACAGGCAACAATAAATGTTGGAGGCCATTATTTAAACGCAATCAGCATCGAACATTTCATATTGAGACTTCCTTATCATTCAAAATATGTCAGTAAAATTATAATGTGTGATTGAAATCTTTGGTATATTGATTTAGAATTTTATATGATTTTTCTTGATTTTTTTTAGACTTTCGCGAAGGGCGTAAAGAATGATGAGATAACTGCAAGAAGCGTATTCGGGTTGGAATTATCAGAACCATTAGTGACATTTGCTCTCTCATGTGGAAGCTGGTCCTCCCCTGCTGTAAGTTGTAGATAAGGTTTATTAAAAACACATTCTTGGTACAACAAACATTTATAAGACTTTGATGGTTATTCTGGCCTAGAATAAGTCAGGCTGACTAAATTAGAAATTTGACCATTGATGGTTACATTTTTATATGAAACTGAGTCATACCCATGATCTGAAAAATGAAGGTGAGAATCTACACCGGATCTCAAGTTGAAAACGAACTTGAAATCGCGAAAAAAGATTATTTACAAGCTGCGATTGGGATTTCAACTACAACGAAAATGTTGGCGATTCCAAAACTACTTGATTGGTATATGCTCGATTTTGCTAAAGATATGGACTCGTTGCTAGATTGGGTATGCCTTCAGCTACCAAATGAAGTCGGGAAAGAAGCAATGAAATGCCTCGAGAGAAGTAAAAGTGTACCACTTTCACATTGTCTTCGGGTTATCCCTTATGAGTTTCGATTCAGGTACCTTTTGCACAAATAAAATCCTTTTTGCGGATCAATCTATTAAAGAGTCTTGAGTTATAGATTTGTACACAGTTTGATAACAGATAATGGAAGTAGATATATATATATATATATATATATATATATATATATATATGATCCATTCACTCCCATTGTAAGTATTATTCATTAAGTTGGTATATTATTCAAAATTTATTTAATTATTGTGGGGTTTTAGCTTGTTATTGAAGAGCTCTGTTGTAAAACCTAACTGAGTGTCATGAAGCCTAAAGATTCTATAACAACAAGGCATATATTGAATGCAAATAATGAGATTCAGTGTTCTTCACAGAGCCCATTTTGGCCTTGAAGTTACTTCATTCTGCATATTCATCAGCCCCATCCATGTGTGTATTTATATAAATAAATATATATAGTGTGGGTAGAAAAGAAAAAGAATAAAGGGAAATGGTGGTGGTCCTTGAGAAAGGACAATGATAAAACTCTACTACAATGACAACCCATATGAACCAAATTGAAGCAAAGAACAAAAAGTGAGGTCTTTTTTTAATTTTTGATTTTTTTTTTTTTTTTGGTATTAAGTAGTGTGGGCATCCCTTATTGTTCTTTCATAATCAAACTTAACTGTAATATTTTTGTTTTTTGGTTTATGTAATTTTGGAAATAAGTAGAATGAGTGGTTCTTGTTTCATGCTCAAATGGTGACAGAAGGTTACACAATTTAAGAAAATGGTACTTTGTGGTTGTCTTACTTGAACTTTAACTATTTGCATCATTGGTCCCTTTATTTTAGCATATGCCAGTTTCTTCTTCTTTGTCATTTTTAATATAATTGAAAAGATACATACATACGCACACATGCATACATACATACATGCATACATGCATCCATACATACATGCATCCATACATGCACACATGCATACACACATACACACATACACCATACATGCATACATGCATACATATTGACTTAAATTTAGCCTGTGTAAGTTACATATGTACATACGTACATACATACATACATACATATTTAATGATAATGATCGACCGGAACATAATTCTTTTCTTGCTACAACATATTACCGCTGGTTCAACTAGGATCCGGGTCCAGTATCTGTTCATTTAAGTCAATATATAAAACGTTTAAAGTTAAATCTGTCGGTTTTCTGAAAACTTGAAAAACTGGACTCGATCATTGAATAATTTGTTTTTCGTGACACATGTTCAATGTAGGCATGGAAATCGTATCATGTTCGGGTTCACGGGTTGCCGGGTCATGACACGAACACAACCCCGTATAATTATTCGTGTCAAGGTATGTGACACGAACCTGTATACGGGAAAACATGACACAACTCGCGTAACCTGTTTAAATATACGTGTTCGCGGATTGGCGAGTGATAAATGGGTTGACGCGGGTGTAGTTTTACTAATTATGTCCCTTGTTTGTTAAAATACATAATTTAAATGCCAAATACAAAATAAAGTTCAACCATAACAAACAATTTAGCTAATAGTGATAAAATATTGGTTATTTAACAATGTCTACTCTCGATGGTCTCATAACCACAAAGGGACAAAAGAGAAACAATGAATTTTTTCTGATTAGGTTTAAGAGGACTAAAGAATAAGAGAAAAATCCAATACAAAATAAGAACTTGAAAAACTAATGGGTAAATAGGAAAAAAATCAAAAATATTATACGGGTTGGCCGTTGGCAGGTCAACCCGCTATCCAACCCAAACACCAAACATGACCCGTTTATTTATACAGGTTGATGGGTCAACCCAAAAATGATCCGAACCCATTTATACTAACTCAAACCCTTTTATTTACGTATCTGGTTCGTATCATGTCGATAATTGACACCTGTAGTTGGGGTTTACTTTTATAAAGCTTTTGCCCTATGAGATGTTTGCTACAACATATATGAATGTGAGATAAAAAGAACAATCCTTTTTGTATGATATTTTGTTGTGTGTAAGATTCAAAACCAAACACTCATTTTATAAAAATAAAAAATAGAACTTACAGTTTATAAGTTTTCATAATTACTTATTTAAAGAAATAAATTATAATTACATAAATGAGAGGGAAAGAGAGAGAAAAGGAGAGAGGAGAGAGAGTATTTTTTTAAATAAAAAAATCTTTGAAGCGTGTGAAGCGTAGGTACGTAGTACGGTGGTTTAAACATGTTTGAAGCATGAAGTAGGTTATGCTGATGTGACTTGAAGAATGAAATGCTTCGGTGAGAGTACTCCCCATGCTCTTAGTAAGTTTATATAAAGCTTAAATTTTCCTAAGATGTTTATGACTTTATTCGGGTTTTTTCGACAGGTCCAACTAGTGAGCCAGTAAAATAACCGGTTTGATGTCTAGTTCTGTTTTTTAAAAATTGCATTTAATATCCATATATAACACATAATCGCATTAGTAACACTTGCACAATCATCGATGCATCTTATAACATGCATTTATCAAATCTTTTAACATGTAACTACTCACACAATCAAACTCGATTCATATAGCATATAAACTAGCTAAACAATTTAACTACACATTAGTACTCACCTCTAAGACCTTCTATATCCTTTAATACACACATATTATGTATTTTAGTGTGTGTCTAGGGTTATAAAGGTTGGTTGTTTCTTTTAATGAGTATATTATAATATTACACCCCTTACCCACTTACAATATACCGGTTTTAACTAGTTTGACAGGTTATAAAAGTCAAAATTATTCATTTTATCTTCTTTGACTTTACTAAGTCAACTTGACTATTCTAACTCAATTTCTTTAAATATTACTATTACAATATAGATGTAATGTGTAACATCTCTTATTACATTTATGATTAATGCTAAGATTTAGGTTGTAATAGGTTTTCTTTATTCTTGTTTTTATTTAAAAAATAGATTTTGTTATAAATATATAGATATAGACATGTGGCTGAACACATTTTCAACACAAACTACCTATTGTCAACTTTACTATTAACTTATTGTCTACTAATTAATGAAACATGGTAGATCAATAATGAATTTTGTAATATAAATACCTCATCTTGTTATGAAGAAAATATACCTCTTGTATACTCTTAATGTTCTAAGGTTATCTTGTTAATATTGATGTAATCATTGTTAAGACTATAACATATTTGCATTTTTTTATAGTTTTGTCAAATATTCTTCTATATATTGTTATATAGAAAAATGATCTGTAATATTAACATTACCTAACTTAGATCATGTTATATTCAAACTGGTTTAATAAGTAACTATATAAATGACTAAACTACCCTTCATTTAAATAGTTTATGAGTATAACATCACCTAAGATATATGATATTAACATTAAAGATTATTTCCCCTTATTATATTTCTTTCAATATTTAAAAAAAAAACTTGGGACTTTGAAGCCCAGGGACACTGGGCTTGGCCTTCGAGGCCTTTAAAAGGTCTTCTTATCTTAGCCTAGCAGGTACACACTTCAAAGTAACCCATTTATATATTTTTAATTGCTTATCAATAACTTGCTATAAAAATAATTAACATTATTGTTTTTTAGATGTAAAATAGGCAGTAAATAGTCATAAATGATTAAATTTTAAATAATTAATGAAAAAATGAAAAAAAGGTTATTTAACTAATTAGATTAATTTTTGTGAATTAAACTTGCGAATATCGTGGTTGATCTAAATATATAATTTTTCTTAATTATAATTACTCCAATGACAAAATATAAACAATGAAACTAAAATTGTAGAAACTACTTGTGAGTTGAATTCCACAACAAATCAAATGTGTTAAGAGGGAATAACTGATTTTAGGTAAAATTTTGTAATATTAGTTGTGTGGTAAAGGTTTTACTTGAATCACCGAGTTAAAATTATAGTTATATAAAAGTATGTTATAGAACTTGAGTTGTGTTAAATAAAATCCATGTAAAAAACGTAGTACTAAAATTTTAATATTCAATCACATGTGATTCAATATACAATCACATGTGATTTGTAAAAGCATCACATGTGAATTACGAAAATGCCACTCAGCCCAAAATTTTAAAATGTAATCTGGACCATTGATGTCATTGATCTAAAGACTAAAATTAGTCTCTTAGGACTATGAATTAAATATGGACTATATTGAACATTCATCTATAGAACTAATGTTTTGCAAGAACGAGATCTATGATTTAGAGCTTTTACATATATTAGATTTCATATTTGATATTAATTATATGATACACTCATATATGGTTGAAAGTTCATACATTATACCAATAGTGCTATATAATTCATTGGAAAATAATCTAAAAGCATTTATGATATATGCTTCAACATTTAAATAATTAAATGACTAACATACCTTTCATTTAAAGTATTTTTGAGTGTGAAAGCACTAACTATATGCACTATTAAAAGTGTGTGTGTGTGTGTATATATATATATATATATATATATATATATATATTATCCTCATAATTCATAGGTCCGAACAAACATTTGAAAAAGTCGAAACTACAAGTTTAAACTCATTTTTAAGAGTCAAAACTATAAGTTTAAGCTCATTTGCAAGATTTGATGCTATGATCCTGTCCTATTCCAACCTCAATTGCAATATTGGATCGACAGGCGATCTTACTCCTATCCTACCTCAATCGCTCCTATGTCGAGTCGACAAGGTTTTGGCTAGTAGGATTGTTAACATACTATTATACAACTATAATTTTAACTTCGTTACCACACAACTAATATTACAAAATTTTACCTAAAATTAGTTATTCCCTCTTTTCACATTTGATTTGTTGTGAAATTCAACAATTTAAAATGAAGAGTCATTAATTTTAAAAGGCATATATTAAAAATACTAAAACTTGACTTTACTATGTTATAGACGATAATTAATTTATTATTGTGATCCCTTGTGTAGCATTTCATATATCCAAATCTATGTGTACCTTAACATAACTTTAATAAACATTTTATTTAGCATTTCATAATTCATATGCTAAGGTATGCATGGATTTGGATATATGAAATGTTATTACATGCCATAAAAATGTTTTATGATTACATATGTGGATATGTCAGGACACCGATTTTTTATAAGGAGTGACAAGAACCCGACTAAAATGTTAAAATTTGCATATTAAATGGTTAGATACCACGTGACCACTTTACTTAAAAGTCCGGGTTGCTAAATAATGACGACGACATCCGATGTGGGTGGTTAGCTACCCCTACACAAGTACACATGGTTTGACTAAGAAAAAATAAAAATCATTCACATGACGTCTTCACTAAAGTATAGTATGTCATCTGAACTATGATATGAAGTTTTACTCATGAAAGTATGCATAATTTATTATTATAAATGCCACTTGCATGACATATTACGAAATGTTTTTACTTGAGCATGCATTTAAAGTATTGATTTACCTAATTTCATGTTTTTAAAATGTATGCTCCAAAACTCATGAGCTCACAAGGCATTTAGCTCATAGTAAATGTAATATGTATCTCAGGACGTGATAAGACATGTACTTCTAAAGGACAAGAGAAGGTTCAACTTCAAGAAGCTAAAGAAACAAGTCTAGTTACTTTATGTATGATAAATTAAATTTGTAACTAGAAAAGTTTTAGAATTTTTACAAGTTTGCCGCTGTAAATATTCTTAAGCGTATGACATAAGTTATGTATGTATGCTAAGAAACTAATATTTGTCACCACCTGAAAAATTGAGTGTAATAGAGTGTTATCGAATCACTGCCGATGAATCAGACCTGGGCTGTTCGGGGGAGTTGTGCAAGAGGGAGCTGCAATTTTTCCATCTCTTGAGTGATACTAGGGTTCAAAGTTAATCTTGCACATAGTAGATTGTTTGGCATTAGTGAGGTTGAAACTTTGGCCAAACCCAACTACATCCGCCTCTTATAATCTTCCTATCAAGATTACCAAAGTCTCCATGAATGGACTGGATAACGATCCTCCAAACAGCATCCTTTATTGCCAAAAAACGCCACCACTATAGAGTTCGAGGGACCTCTCAATAGGAGGTCACCTAACTCTTGCAAAGGCGGTTATTGGCTTGTTCCCGCTTTATCATTTTTCGGCTTCGTGCTCCCTTGGAAATTATCATCTCCTTAGAGGTAATTAGAAGTAGATTTTTTTTGGGGGGAAAAGATTCTAAGTTGGTTAACTCCTTATTGGAGAATAATCATGTCTATGTGTCCATAAGTGAGGTGATATATCCTTCTATTATTTTCTCCTATTTATCGTTCTACTCACAAGATAAATACAAGTGTCAAAATCAATGAAAGAGGTGATGAAAAAGAATTAATGGATTCCACATGTCACCTTATGGTGGATAGGAGGATAAAGTAGAAAGAAATAGTATAAGGATAAGAATATAAGAATTTATTTAAGAGTTTAGAAGGATATTTATGTAATATTAATTTTTATAAAAATATATATATGTAATTAAATGTTTGCAAAGATGCATATAAAATTCTCGGTCTAAATTTTATACTATCTATAGTAACTTTTATGTTATATTTATGTAATGTATATTCTAAGGAAAAAGATAAGCATATCTAATGTTTAGATTCTCACAGTAATTTAGATTTTTATATTCACGTGTTATTTTCTTATGTAGACACATGTGAATATTTTAAGTCGTGTGGCCAATAATTAAACTATTCTATTCTTTTCAACAAAAGCATGGAAGATTCCTTTGTGTCAACAATGCGTTGACTATTTAAACCATAATTAAAAAAAAAGGGTGTTATTAAAGAAAAATAATATATATTTATGCTATTTCTTCTATTTCATTCGTATATTTATTATAAGATGACATGTGAAGTTTAATAATTCTTTTTCTCACATCATTAATTTGTTTTGATACCTGTGTTAATCTTGTGAGTATGAGGATAAATAGAAGGAAAAAATAGAAGTATATATATCACCTTTCATTGCTAAATTAACACCCTTAAAAACAACCCAAATCTAAATGTTAAATTAGAGGTGCTATTATCATAATTAACCTTAGGATTATAACTATAAAATATAAAAAATGACTTTAATTACAAATATAAACTACCTAAAACAGATACAATCTCCGCCTTCGCCACCATACAACGTGAAAACCACCCCTGTCGCCGTCATGCAGCATGACAACCACCGCCACCACCGTCATGCAGCGTGACAACCACTACCGTTTAATCTGCTTTTTATTTAATTAAAATAAATAAAAAAAGCTTTTTATTTAACAAAACTCTTTTTAACATATTTAAAATATAATATGTAACCATAAAATTTATTTTGAAAAATTTTACTTTTTTGATAATTTAGGTTTTAAACCAGATCCCTCAATCATGTAATCATCCACTAATGGAAGAAATTTCGGTTATATTCTGCCATTACACCATAGATATACAAAATGTCAAGGGTGATGGAAAATTGGAAATTGTGGATTTCAAGCGATATTTGTTCGTCTCAGTTATGGCGAAGATCGATGTCTTTATGTTCGACAACAATTGTTAGACGAATTATTGAGTTCGTATGATGTCTAAGATAGAGTTTTTACGTATGGAATCGGTGAATTATGTGTATCACTAAATTTCTCACAATCGTCTGCACCACCGCAGCACTGGATGGTTATGCCTATAACGTGATCCTGGTTGCCAATAGGTTTGGAGTGATCCTCCATTAGTTGACCAACCACAATGAGATAATGTTCTTTCCTCTTTGGAAAGGTTCGGAACAAATTCAAAACCATCAAGCTATTACAATTTCATATGTATATGATATTCATTATGTGATGATACAATTAGAAAGAGATTAACCAACGCCTACCATTTCGGCTTATTGGATTCCCCACAAAACCCCATCTACAACAAGATGGCAATCAATATAAATGTCATGTGTGGAATCTTATAGACAAATAAAACATAATAATCCAAAGCACCTATTATAGATATAAGGGTCTATGCTTGAATTTTTTTTTTTTTTTTTTTTTTGCAATTAATATTATTGATCATGTTTTTGCATTTATGTTAATCATTTATGTATTTTTTTAAGCTTAAAAAAATTTGTTGCAAAAGTTCATTTAATTATATAAAAAGAGCAAATTGCCGAAAAAAGTAATCTAAATATCAAAATTTGTCAATAACGTCCAATTTTTTTGGCCGATAAAGGATTATAAATATCAATTTGTAACAAAAAAAGGTATAATGCGTGAAATTTATACCTTTTTTTGTTACAAATTGAAATTTATAATCCTTTTTTTGTTAGGTCTAAAAGGTCATTATACCCTTTTGTGTTACGTACAAATTGAAATTTATAATCTTTTCTCGGCTAAAAAAATTAGACGTTACCTTTATTGGTAATTTTCGATATTTAGGTTACTTTTCTCGACAATTTTTCCTATAAAAAATGTTTACATTCAAACTTAATTATAGAAAAAAGAATTTAGAAAATATAGTTGCATTAATTATCATATGCAAAACTATAATGTTTATTTGAAAGTTAAAGAAATCTAATTTTGGAGGGTGTTTTTTTAGTGAATTATGGGTGTTTATTTAGCCAACCCCAAAAGAAATTGATTAATTTAACTAAATGTAAATTATGTCTAGTATTAGAAATTTTTTATGTTTTTCTTAGTTTTTTTAAGAATTTGTGAAGTTTTCAATATTTTTTATTAAAAACAGAACCCATGCTTAGATATATGGGTGGAGACGTGGAGTTTTCATCTTTTTAGGGAAAAATAAAAACCAAGTTTAGTTAAGTTGTTTTCTTAGAAAATTTGTTTGGAAAATTTTAAAAAAATTGGGTACTTTGGAAAATAAGGAAAAGCGATGAAGTTTTTTATTTTCTTGAAAAACATGTAGGTTAAGCTTGACTAGGTTTGTTACAATCAACCTAGTTTTATCCCGATCTAGGAGCTAGTGTTCAATTTTTTGGTCTTTAGCTTGTTCGGTTTAAACTTCAGTTTATTCGTTTTTTAAACTTTTTTGGTATAATCATAATGAATTGAAACCATTTAAATATGCTCGAACTGAAAACCAAATTTGAATGCGGTTATGATTTATTCGAGTTTCAAACCATGCGTTTTCAGTTAAAACCAACACAATCCGTAAAATTACTTTGCATTAAATTTAAGTTAGAAAATTATAATTACTCATATATATTGTATTTTATAAGCCCGTAAAATCATGTCATCTATGGGTTTTTGACCAGCTAACTCTATAAACAACATAAAATTGATAGATTATGTTACTCATAGTTAAAAAAACATGTGTTATGATTTCATATCTAGAATTTCGTTATAAACTTCATGTCACCAATTATTAATCTGTCATCACAAAATCAAATAAAAATAAATTTATAATAAATAAATGCAGACCACTTTTGATGATCAAATCATGAAAATAAAACTATAATTAAAGGAGAAACTAAACTAAAGATCGTGGGGATGAAGTTTTATTCTTGAAGCTTCTAGTGCACAACATGAAAAGTAAAATTTAATAAAGTTTGTAAGTTTAACAAAATGTACATTAAACTTTAATGCACTTCATTTAGTAATATACACATTAAAAACAAGATATCCGTTTTGTGACGAAGACCACGAAATGGACCAACGTCTCTTTGCCGAATACGAGACGATAAGAGACTTGTGAAGTTTTATTAAAAGACTGTGGTGCATCAAAAAAACTCTCCAAAGAAGTTTCTAATTAGAGTATCAGCTAGCTTCTTTGGACGAATTGGTTAGTCAGTCTAGTATTTGATTGTAAAAACCTATTTAACTCATTTTTCAACTTTAGAATCTTTCTAAAGTGATAATACAAATTTAATATATTCACCGTTAAAAACTAATAACAGACAAAGAATAACTAATTCCCAATTTTACCATGCAATTGTTAATTATATTTATGGTTGTTTCACCATGAAATAAACATAGAAGTACAACAAGAAAATTGCAAGGAGATTGGAGAAACACGTTGATTAAGCAAGTGATTGAGGGTAATATAGGTTGATAATATCCATATATCACACACTCTTTTGCTACATTTGTACATACAATAAACTAATCACAAAACTTCATTACTATTATACTATAATAATAATCAAGTTCACCCACTCTAATCAAAGTTTCTTGATAATTGTTGAACAGCTTTGGAGGTTTGTAGCATCAATTTTATATTTTGCTTTTTTTATCAAAGGGTCTTGGCCTAGCGGTATTGGAGTTTGAAAAAACTGCTCCCTCAACTTTAAGCTTGTGGGTTCAAGTCCCGGTAGTAGACATACAGTGTAGAATTAGGTGGATGCGCGTTTAGTAGCTATTCAATTTTTTTTTCCATATTTTTCAAATCTTCTTAGGGATTAAAGGATAACCCTCCAAGAATACCATGCTTGTATGGCAAGTATGTTTTCTTCTTCATGTCATTTGAATTTGCCCGGTTCAAATTATAATGAACCTCGTGAGCCGACACCCGTCCCCTTCTCTTCGACATTGAACCCGGTTCACAAGACTTCTTGAAATCTTGATCGTTTTTTCTGAACACGCTCGTGTATTTCTTCAATGGATCTTTATCCATTGCTCTCCCATCAGAAGCACTTCTGAACAAGAACAAATCCCTAAAGCTCCATCTTTTCGACCCGTTTTCCGACGAATAACCGGCGGCGGACGGTGGTTTTGCAATTGCAGTCGTAGTCATCATCGGTGGTTGTATTTCCCGGCGATAATTCGAAACCCCAATTGGGGATAAAGATCGTGTTCTTCTACTTGGTAAGCGAGAAGAAGAAGAAAACCCTCTCTCTCTTCCTCTTTCTCTCTCTACATTCCTCTGTTTCATCTCTGGCGGAGGAACGACGGTTTTGATTACGCCGCCGTGAAATAAATCTTCCGCCGGGACAGAATCGGTGCTGAAACTGCAACTTACATCGAATGAGAAATCATCTTCGAAACCCCAATTGGACGATTTCGGAACGCCGGGTTTTTCCTCCCAGGCAAACGGAACTGCGGCGAGTGAATCGCCGCGGGTAGCTACGGCGCCAATTAACAGCTCGTCGAACTCGCAATACAGCTCCGTTAGTCGATTAGGGCTCGACGAGCACTTTTGTAGTGGGCACCGGCGTGTGATGAAGAATTGAAGTCGAAATCAATGGGTGGAGCGATTTCCATTGGGGTTTGGTTGTGAAGGAATTTGGTAAAACGGCCATGGAGGTTTTACGGTTATAAGTGATTGGAATTGAATCGGGGAAAAAGAGAAGAAGATTCATAGAGTTGAATAAAGTTGACCGTACAATCATAAATTTATAATTGAAAAACAAGAAATAGTGAAGAAACGAAATTACATTACCGCTATATTTCACTCTCGAATAATTAATTATGACTTAGGGGTGTTTGGGATTGCGATTTGAAAATAGATTATGCGTTTTTAATAATCAGAATCAGATAATCAGTTGTAAGAGAACGTGCTACTGAATAATAGTGTTTGGATTTGATTATGTTGCTTCATATCGCAATAATCAGATAATCAG
>JAUEJL010063853.1:0-17846 GCA_032274825.1 Drosophyllum lusitanicum | reverse complement strand
TCATTAAAAGAGTTTAAGGGCTAAACCATTTTTAACCGCAAAGTTGAAGGATTAAACCATATATTACTCTCACTTAAACATCCTATCCTATCCTAATCCTAATATATAATATAGAGTTGTGTTCAATAAAGTCCATTTAAAAAGCATAGTCCTAAAATTTTAATATTCAATCATAGGTGATTCAGTATACAATCACATGTGATTTGTAAAAGCATTACATGTGAATTACGAAAAATTACAAATTAAAATGCCACTATGCCTAAATTTTTAAAATTTAATCTGGACCATTGATGTCATTGATCTAAAGGCTAAAATTAGTCCCTTAGGACTATAAATTAATTATGGACTATATTGAACATTCTTCATATAATATAATTGAATAATAATACGTAATTCACAATTATTATTAGATTTATTATAAATATAATTTGGAGGGGCGTATAGATATTTGTATAGCCGATTAATCTTTTTGAACACTTTAAAAAAAGCAAAAGGGAAAAATAAAAATAAAGAATAAGTTCATTAATAATGATGAAGATAAGGTATATGTTTCCAGCAGCACATACATGAGATATTTCATCACTCACAAACTTTTTAAATAAGGAGTGTGTTATTCATTTTATTATTTACTCATTTAAGTGTTTGTGCGTGCGAAAGCACCTATCATAAATGCTTCTAGCTACGCACGTCCTTTTCCCAATAAAAAATATATATTTTGTTAATATAAATACCAAGAGTTAAGCATATGAGTTATTCATGTTGAACACACACATCTCTGGCTGCAGTTGCAGAGCAATGAGCTGCTCAAATTTCAGATGCTTCACATTATCGATTCTCATCGCCATTTTAGTATGGACTTCAGCTACTCATCACACCTGCAATGCAACATTTAGAGGTCGCCATTGGAGGCAGAGCAGGACTACTATCTCTACGTCACTCTCCAAGAAGAAATCATCCGGCAACCACCACAACCGCCACTACAACGGCGGCGGCAAATCCAAGTCAAAATCTTCTTCTCATAAAACACCACCGTCTTCAGCGCCTCCACCCAAAGCTAAACTTCCGTCACCTCCGCCGGAAAATGACAACGGTGGTGGCTCCGCCGCTGCAGGCGCTACGTATAATGTATTGAATTTTGGCGCCAAAGGAGACGGAAGTACCGATGATACAAAGGTAAGTAGAGAATAGTACTCTGTTCTTTTTTCAAATTCTATGAATTTTGATGATTATTAAATTAATAAATCCAAATTAAGTCTACAGAATCACATTTCACCTGAATTCAGAAAGCTTCTACTTTAATTAAAGGAATACAACATCTTCTATTTTAATTTTTTTTAATGTAACATTTTTTATTTTTTTAAACAAATCCTAAAAGTTCTACTTTTTTTTACACTTGCTATTCATAACGTTTACAAATTTTTATTTTTATTTTTAAATTTCGATTGTTTTTTGTATAAAAACTGCGAGAACCAATCTAAACGCTTGATTAAAAATAAAAATTTGTAAACGTTAAAAACTGCGAGAACCAATCTAAACGCTTGATTAAAATTATTTATTTATTTATTTATTAAAGATGAAAAAGTTTGTTTGGTGTAAGAACACATGTTCACCATAACCATAGATCCTAAATATAAAAACAAAAAGGGTATTGAAATTATGTTATAAAATGGAACTCCTACAGAGGGACCACACATAGATAAATGATTCTGTTATTTTAGTTACAAATATACAATTCCCTCCAAATCAACTCTGTAAATTAAGCTAAAAAATGTTGGGAAGCTTTCTTAATTATATAAATACTTATACGTGAGTAAAAATAGAAAATTTAAATTAATCCTAATTTTTTAATTTAAAATCACTTAAAATTAATAAAAAATTATATCAATAAAAAAAATACAAAAACTAGATACATATACTATAAGTAGTAACTTATTAGATGTATCTATAAAATGCATAAAATGATAGCATGTGCATTGTTTAGAATAAGTTTTTAATGGCTCAAATTTGTTAATTTATATTTATATGCATATTTATATATAAAATTCCCATATGCGTTATAAATAAATAAAAAACCATAAAGGTAATCCCTTTTCTGTTGGGATAAAAAGTTCTTAAAGCCGACAGTAGTTTCCTAAAAGTGCGAGCAAATATTCAAAAGTTACATTAATCTTTATAATTACATATTTTAGCAGTTATTGTTATTTTATAAGTTTTTATTTTGGAAAAATAACGTGTGATCACATACTTTTTAATAAAGGGTATTTTTGTTATTTTAGTATCTGTTCATTAAAGAGGTATGTAAATGCTAACGGCATATATTCTTTACCCGTTTATTTTATGTAAAAGGTTAAAGAGTAAATTTCTTCATATTTATTTTGAATAACAGGCGTTTGAAGGAGCTTGGGCAGCTGCATGTAAAGTGAAAGGTTCCAAAATAATTGTGCCATCACCATACAAATTCCTTTTGGGACCCGTCACATTTTCAGGTCCATATTGCCAGCACAACATTATTTTTCAGGTAAGTTAAAAACTCACAAGTGTTGCTAGAAAAAGCTTGTAAAATAAGGCCAAGTGTTGCTAGATTTAGTTTTTATATGTGATCCTTAAAGGCTACTACAAGCAAAATCTTTTAAAAAAGTTTTGTCCCCTAGAAAATTTAATAGATTTTGCTTGTATTACAACTACAGAAAAATAGATTATGCATGAATTTAAGCTATAGTTGTGATGTTTATATGGAATATTGACAGGTTGATGGCACCATAATTGCACCATCAAGCTTCAAACCTTATGGATCAGGGCTGTTTCAATGGATCTTGTTCACAAAACTAGTAGGCCTCACCATTCAAGGGGGAGGAACCATTGATGGCAGTGGCTCGATCTGGTGGAAAGACTCTCCGTTAAGTGATCCACTAGATGATGAACTAAAACTAATAGTTCCCATCAATGGCACAACTAAGCAAACCACAAATTCATCGGTAATAAGTTTTTCTAACTACATACTATAAGCGCAAAAATAGGCAGGTCAAACAGAGTATAAAAAGCGTCTAAACGGCCCATATTTAGTACGGGTCGGGTCGGCTAGCCCACAGACGCTTTTGCCAGCTTTAATTTGCATATTAAACCTTTATGTCAATAGCATCTTTTCTTGTTAAGTTGTTAAACATAAACAAAACCAATTTGTTTCTATGGCAGATAAGCTACTCGCTAGGAGGCAAAATGCCAAGCATAAAACCAACTGTAAGTACCACTTTACCAATGAAATATGACATAAGTGTTGCAATTTTACAGATATTGAGATCTGTTGCTTTGTTAAAATAGGCAATTAGGTTTTATGGAAGCTTTGATGTAACTGTCACTGGCATAACGATTCAAAACAGCCCTCAATGTCACCTCAAGTTTGATAACTGTGTGGGAGTATCTGTATATAACTTCAAGGTCTTGTCTCCTGCTGATAGCCCCAACACCGATGGCATTCATTTACAGAACTCTAAGGATGTGTTGATTCACACTACCGATCTCTCGTGTGGTAATTATTTTAAATTTCTTGATGATAATACGTCGAGGTATTAAAATAGACGGTTGGGCAAGAGGGCAAAAATGGGTTCGGGTTAAAAACGATTTCTGTCAAAGTTAAAAAAAATTAATTTAATTGGTCAAATACTTGGGTAAGTTTTATGTATTGAAGACAGCGACTTTTAACACATTTTGACACGTTTTTTAAGCTAATTTTAGAGTTTATTCATTTGGACTACGAGATACTAGAACCCAACCCGAGTTGACTACTTCATAAGCAATAGGGTCAAAATTGTAATCAGCAGCCTTTGAAATGCTTGTTACCTGTGCAGGAGATGATTGTGTTTCTATACAAACCGGGTGTTCAAATATATACATACATAATGTAAATTGTGGACCAGGTCATGGTATAAGTATTGGAAGTTTAGGGAAAGATAACACGAAAGCGTGCGTCTCAAATGTCACTGTTCGAGATATCGTGATGCATAACACCATGAATGGTGTAAGAATCAAAACATGGCAGGTACAGTAACAACATTCTTCTTGTATCCTCATTTAGGAAACAAGATCACATTAACTAGAGATGCAGGATGGTTGGATGAGTAACGGGTTATTGGGATGAGGGTTGAAATGTTAAGGGTTGACCAATATTATTACAAAACTAGTATTCGTTAAAATTTCATTCCGAAAGTCTTTTAAACTATATTTTCTTTTCACCTAGGTTCCTTGATTTGACCCGACTGAGATAAAACAAAATCCCTTTTAAACTCATTCATAAGTAAAAATGTTACCTCTAACTTTGACTTTGGTGGTCACACTGTAATTATGTAGGGTGGATCAGGGTCGGTGCAAGGAGTAATGTTCTCAAACATTCAAGTTTCTGAAGTTCAATTACCCATAGTAATCGACCAATTCTACTGCGATAAAAGCACTTGTAAAAACCAATCATCTGCTGTCGCACTCTCAGGAATCAGCTATGAGCGTATAAGAGGAACTTATACAGTGAAACCCGTGCATTTCGCTTGTAGTGACAGTATGCCTTGTACAGATGTGAATCTAAACGGTATAAACCTAAAACCAATTCAAGAACACTACCACCTTTATGACCCGTTTTGCTGGAAGACTTTCGGCGAGTTGCTATCACCAGCAGTGCCGCCAGTAGAGTGTCTACAAATCGGGAAGCCATCAAGCAGCCATGTTCAAGCTGATCATGATACATGTTAGTGAAGTCGCCGTGGATATTGCATAAATTGTGTGGTCAGTTTGACTATCTGACCCCTTTTGAAATCATTGACTTTTAGAAAGTCAACAAATGCATATTCTTTGTAGTAATAGCTTATACAGATGTTAGTAGTATTGGTCGTAGCTAAGATCTTGATACCGATGAGTGTGAGTCTACTGGGACAACTTTGGTGTCATATAGATACAAGTGAGTGAGTGTTTTCATTGTGTGGGAAAAATAAACCAAGATTTCTTCAAAGTATATATTAAAAGATTGGGGTTGCTAAACTAGAATGCATCTTGTAGGACCAGGAGGGTGGATTTGTTGACATGCATTTATTTTAATTTTTCTGGAAATTGTTTGCAAAACCACACATACTCAAAAATAGTAAAGTACAATAAATTTTATTAAACATTATGCATAAAAGATTTAATGCTTACGACCGGAAACTTTATGTGTAGGTGATACTGTGTTTTTGTTTGAGAATATATTCGAGAAAATGCAGAGCAGAGCAGAGCATCATTTAAATCTATATTTCAAAGACAAAGTAAAAAGGTATTCCACAGAAGGGAGGAGTAATCTATACTAGGTTTTTTTTCATGAAATGCAGAAATGGTTACACTTGAGGCAACACATACCTTCCACCATCAACTAATTCACTTTGATCACTTGCTTACATTTGTTGTGCTCCATGAAATGTACCAGATTTAATGATATGCATTCTTCAAAATATTTCAAGCCCAAAACTCAAACAAGAACAAACACGAAGCCTTCAGAAACTATATGCACTTTATAGGCAGCATCAACATAGTAGTCAACAAGATCCAATCCTAAGCTTTTTGAACCTCAAGTGAACAAAATGTTCTTCCAAAGTCTTTTAGCCACAAAACTTTTCATGAAACTCGCCCTTTGTTACTTTTTACTGTTCGGGCTGCCTCATTCATTAGAAAATTTGAATCCCAACACTGGAGCAAGATTGAATGTTCTACCATTTGCATAGCCTCGACTACTGCTCTAACATGACTTAATCACATGCATTTTGGAAATGTCATGCATATTACTTGTTATTTTCTAGTTTTTGGGAGGATTCAACATACTGTTCAGCAAGCTTCTTAACTTTCTCCCCTTCCTTAATGAGGAAATTGGCATTGGTATCTTTGGAATGGTACTTCATGATTTTGTCAGTTGTTTTTCCAACAGCCCATCTGTACTGTTCGACTGTGATCACCCCACTCTTGCACAATGGTCGGATGTGTTCTTTTATGTATGCTTCGACCTGCACATGACGAATTATTAGCTTAAGACTCTGCAACAAGTATGAAAACCTAAACAGGTTGCTTTTCAGGAAAAAAGTGGCTTGGTTGGAGAGATAGAATAAAGATAATGTTGTGTGTCGACAATGTTCCGTCAGTAGTCAAAGCAATAAAATTCTAAACTATTGTGCTACGCTTTGTTCCAAACAGAAAATGAATCCTGTGAAAATGCGACCATAATGAGCAGAGGTGACTATGTTGACCCATCTAGTTATCAGTTGACTTGGGCTGCATTTTATCTCACACTGATCAAATACAAAAATTAGCTAAAAAATAGAAACAGGTCAACTGGGTTGAACATGTTAAAGTAACCCAAAGTATATCTTAATGCATTCAAGATTCACCCTCCTAAACACTTCATTCAAAGTTCAGATTATTATTGTGATAATATTGCTTTGTTGTCATAATTGATGCATCAAGTTAGTTATAGAGAAAAATGAAAAAACGGACAGTTAGTTGCTTGTGGATCAACCCAACCCAAATCAGTCTATTCTGAGTTCTGACACATGCTAAAAATTACATATTTCACCCAAACCCGTTTTTACCCGCGACCTGCCCGTTTTGTCTCCTCTAACAATAAACAAATGCATTACTAACCTTCTTAAACACAGAACTGGGTTTATCAGGCTGCTGTTTTTTATCTGCTAGAGATTTCTTCTCCTTTGTTTCTAGTTCTAGGGGTTTTTTGGGTGAATCTATCCCACCAGATGAGTGGTTGACCATAGCGGCGACTGCTAAATTTTCTGAAACAATCCCATCAGGTAGTTCAGATGCCTGGGGCCCCTGGGCTGCTAAGTTTAATTCTTGCTTGTCTTTTACCTGTGCGACATTGTTTTCAGTTACCAAATCAGGCGGTTTTGTCTCTGGAGACTTCTTAATAAGAGGTTCTTTATCAGGGCCATATAGTTCTTCACATTCACCAAAAATTTCATCTTCACCTCCCTCGTGTAGTTTACTTTCAGAAGGGCTTTTCTGTTTTGTATTATCATTTTCAACTTCATGATCCTCAAAACCCCAACCACTGTCCGACTTGTCATGGTCAAGTGTCGAGAAAACCATTTTTATTTTTGTCTCGTCTTGTTGAACTTTAGAGGTCTTAATTGCACTACTTCCAATATAGTCCTCTTCCTCCAGATCATACTCAAAATCACCGTATATATCAAGTTCAGGTTGAGAGTCGATTTCAAACACATTATCAGGCTCTGTATCGTGCTGATGTGGACTATCTGGAGGAGAATCAGACAAGAGACCAGCATTTCTAAGTGCTTCATCAACATCCAAATCAGTTATGGATGGATGATCATCATTTCCAGTTTTCGGGTCGGTTTCCGTTTTTGGGTTGGCTACAGGTTCCGAGTCTGGGCCCGTAGTAGAATTCACATTATCTGATCTGTGTAATAACTCTTGGGAACACAAATTGACATATACAAGCTTGCTGTTTGATTTATCCGCAACTGCCTTCTCAACATTGATGGCATCTGCAACAGCCAACTCTATTTCTGCTGTTGGCCGAGTGACTGGCATGTTTGTTTTTTTCAAAAAATGTTCCGTGAGACGGTAAAGTTGAGCCTATAAAAACAATATATGAAGTTATTTTCAACAAATAAAAGTTGCCCCAGATATGTAAATTGAGAACACATCATACCTGCCTAATTGAAATCGGAATTTTATTATGGCGACTAGGTGCCAAACTTGGCCGCATATCTGCTGGCAATTTAGCCTGCCCACAAAAGAAAATGAAAATTTTCACCAATATGAAAGAGAGTAGATGTGACAATTTAAACTTGGCTGAAACAGAAAGCAGGTTGACAAGGTCAAAGTCGCCAAAGTCTTGTTGTATGCTTAACCTTCTAAATCTTTTATAATCTTATCTAGCACTAATTATTTACAAAATTTATTAGAATAGACAAAAGATAGGTTGATTGGTCAACCTGAACCGTGTGGACCACTATTCAAAAAGTTACCAGTTTTGACTTGTTACCCCTCCCACCCATTTTGCCACCTCTAACTGGATCAAAGCTATGTGCAAGAATATATAAGAATGTAGTGTCATACAAGTAGGGGGTAATTTCCTTTAAGCACAGCATTATCGTGTCCCTGTAAAGAGTTGTTTCCAGAAACAGCAGTCTTTCTTGCAAGAACCTCCATAGCCCATTTCTTTTTGTCGACTTTTATGCCCGTGGATCCACTACCTGATTCCTTTGGGGCATTTATAAGGGACCCACCTGTAGATCTGGATGATTGATCCAAGCTCTTACTAGGATTTACTCTCCTGGAAACAGGTTCACCCTTTTCACATAGAATAGCAACCTTTGTCTCTTTACAATCGTCACTTGATTGCACAGAAGCATCCTTAATATCTGGAGACTTACCATTCAGGGATGAAAGAGGCTTAATATCGGCTTTTCGTGGAAAAACAGATGAATCCGCAACATACAATCTTGAAAGAATAGAACTACGGGTCTCTACAGTATTTTCTTTTTTGACTTCCATGACATCAGGACCCTTTCTTAGTAGATCAAGAACAGATTTCAGAGTTTCGATTTTTTCAGGTTTTGATACTTTTGAGCATCGGTGCTTCCAAAATTCAATCTCGCAATCACGGGTCCATGCTCGTTTTCGCTTTCCACCAATCCCGTAAATTTTTTTGGTTAGATTCTCACGTACAGTTCCTTTCTGCAATAAAGCCTTCTTTGCTTTCACATCCAATGGTGGTGGTCGTTTTGTTTCGGTTGTTTGCCCTGCCAAAGCAGTTCTGAATGCAGCCAAAAGCTTTGGATCAAAAATATTATTTTCAAGATCTTTAGATGAACGATTGCGTATCGCATCTCTAATTTCTTTCCTTAAACTCTGTACTTCCACTAACGAATCTTTATCCTCAGTTCCTCTTCTCATTATCTTTTTTATTCTCAAACCAGACGGGGTTGGTTTGTCTCCAGAATGTGAATTTGACGGTCTGCGGTATGCCCCCTGAACTATTTCACTTATATCAGTCTTAACCTTTGGCTTCCTCACAATGCCACCTCCAGAACTGTTGGCTTTATCTATAGAATGACCGACTCGACTTCTCTCTGTTTTAACAATCTTTGCAGATATGTTGTTCTGAATCTTCGTTTTCGGATATACTTCTTCCACGCTTCAATAAGTATAAATGTTTCAGATACAAAAATAAAAAATAAATAAAGTCAAAAGAGCTCAAAGATTGTCACTGAAACCTATATATATAGGTGGCAAAGTGGGTCAAAATGGTTCAGAAGGGATTATTTTCAAATCGGTCAAAACAGGTTGGGCTGCCCACAAACATTTTTTGTCCCTATTTTATTGAATTTCACAAAAAGTAATGCAGTACATATGACAGCGAAAAATATATAAATGAAAAAAATGCTTTTATCATATTCATACGAGAGTGATTTAAGAGGTTGTAAGCATTTCAAGACACTTTGGGTAACTTTCAACCAGTTTCATATTTAACCAAAGTTCTAAAGTTCACCCGTTTGAAACGTTAGGGTACAATATAATCCGAAGTAAATGGGTTGGATTTGCCACCTAAAATGAGTAAGCAATAATGCAATATTAAATCCGAGGGACTGTGAACATTCATGGAGGGTAAGTTATAATACATCATAGCATCTTGTTACAAATACGCAATACTAGTGCTAAGATCCATGTTTTACAATAAGACAAAATGTATCCTAGTTGTAGTCTCAATTAAAGCATATCACTACTTTCACCTTTCTCCTGAAAAGGAAGGGTGTCTTCATAATTATTTAGTTTCCTTTGGCATCAAGACAATTACGTCAATATCAAATAAGAATTTTCCAATATGGCCATGGCCACTAAAAGCCTCTTTATAGCAAAGTTTATAAAATAAGACCAAGAAGTAGCGAGTGAGAAAAAGGACCTGCAATCTCTTTGCTTTCTCTTTGCACCTGTGATTCCACCAGATGTGTCCTTTTCAAGGTTCTTCTCAGCTGAAAGCAAGTAACAGGAAGAAGTAAACCAAAATTAGGTGAGGAAATTCTAAAAGTAAGGACAAAGTGTTTCTAATACTGCACTTTTGGGGTAACAACCTGGTAGCCTGCACACTTTAGAAACTTTCTTCTTTTCCGCCTCTCCATTTGCTTCGTCTTTATCTAGGTAATCATTAATATCAAAGCTATAAGCATTAGATACTTATATTCAGTTAATAAAAGAGGAGAAGAAATGGATTGGTCAGGTCAGTTGACCCAAAACACTTTGTCCCAAAATATTAAATTTTAATATAAACTACTGTCAAATACGATCATAGAAGATATATATTTCTAAGATAATTAGATTCAAGGTTTTATACACTAGAAATAAACTTTGAGAGACTTTGACCCATTTCACCCGTTTCCTTCTCAGCATAATTTTTTTATATTTTACCCGTTAGAGATAAGACATAACACGAATCAACCCATTTAAAAATCAATGGCTTAAATATTGACACATCTAGTTATCAACGTCAGCTAATAATATAGTACGCTTGCTACAGAAAACATTAATACATAACATCGATAAAGAAGCAGGTAAGTATATATACCAGACAAAGGGCCCACAGATGATACACGATGGAAACCAGATTCAAGAGATTTGTTATTGCTGTTTTCATCATACAACTTTGAAGTTATTAATCCATCAGAGACACTTGATTCATTTGTTTCTTCTTTAAAGCTACTAGTTAACTCAAAAAGCTGTGAAGGTTCTGAAGCTAATTTAGATGTTGTCCCTTGTAATAAAGAAATATCGAGTTCCACTGCCTCTATCTTTGGTTTCTTGATAATTTTATCATCTAACTGTTTTTCCAATTTGCAATCTTCACAAACATTTGAAGCTGGAAAAAGTACTTGATTCCTTTCTTCAATCTCTTGATTCCCTTTAGGAAATAGGATCAGAAGAATTGTTAACAACAACAAAAAAATCAAGACACACTGACACCAAAAAAACCTGATCATACCAATTTTCAAGTCTGTACTTGTATTTACATTTGACAACATGGTTTCATTTTGTACTTTGGACTGTTGATTTCTGTCAATAATTGAGACAACAACAGCTGTCTCTCCGGCATCAGCAACAGATACAGACACATTCATGGGGAAATTAGCATCCACTAAATGCCCATTTCTAGAACTTTCTGGACCATGATAGTTGCTTGGTCCCACTTCCGACTTTGGTAACCTCTCATCAACTAAACACCTGTATAAACAAATCAAGTATATCATCTCTGTAATGAAATTGATAGTTTGGAAAGAATAATAGCCGCATTTTAAACTATAGGCGTGTCACTGAAATTTTTCAGAATTTTATCAGACAAATGATTGCTTCTCTATTAAAATAACAGAAGCAGTTTAGAAAGATTGAAACATGCCTTGTACAAAGCTTATTAACAGTACCTTGGGCACAGCCACGAATTCTCACAAGTCCCATCAGGATCAAATCCAACACAAATCGCATGGTACCTATTCCATGAAGTCAAAATACAATCCGCAGATAGCTAAACAATACGATAATGTAAATTAAACACGGTACTTCGCATGTACCATGATATAACTGATTTCACACAAAAAAGACCATACCACAAATCACATGAATCGCAAGCGATTGATGTATCGAGATCTGGATCTTCTTCAAGATTTGCGGACTGGCCACGAATTTTACAGCTGTCTCCATCCAAGCAGCTGACTGCCTACATGATAACAGAAGAAACATGACCAAAAGAGAATGACGATTATAACTAAATCATAGACTGTACACCAATAAAAGAAGAAGCTTCATCAGAATTTCCAAAGTCATTCTGAAACTGTCAAAAACTCTATCCTTGGAGTTCGGATAGCAGATAAAATTTTAAGTCTGTAAAACCTCTCATAATATCTGCAACATAATCATTGCTCATTTCACGATATGAACAATTTATTCAGCTCTTGTACATTTACTGTTCTTGCTTAAGTAGTCTATTTCCTAATATTCACTGTCACAAAGCTAGCAGTTTTCAGTCTTAAAGGAAAATAAAGAAAATGGAGAAACAAAGGAAGAAAGGAAAAAAGAAGAATACACAACACATATTGTTCAAAGAGATGTTTGTACTTTGTATAGTGCAAAAAATCAAATTGCAATTTCCAGTACTGCTACACGGTTTACACACATTAAATTGTGAACATATTCACAACATCAAATAAGAAATCTTGATCAAATAAGCTAAGAGTGCTTGGATGTTTGCTTATCTTTATCATACAACACTAATGCATAACCAACACATACATCTTCATTCATTTAATAATCTATCCACACATTTGATGGGTTTTTGGAGATTGCTTTTGGAACTAAGGTTACTTTAAATTAAACTTACATTTTCATCAATATAGTATGATGGAAAAGAAAGAGTGTTATTATTTCCTTCAACACTCCAATCATCATCATCATCATCATGATCATCATCTCTGCGTCGGAGAGACAAAGGAAGTCACGTTAGATATTGCTGCAAACCCAAACCATTTGAAGTTACATATATTAGAATCAACAATGTGGTATTTTTGCAGTCACTAGTTCAACAAGAAGATTGCATCTTGCCAGATAAATATAGCCCCTCAGGGAAAAACGTATATGTGAGAACTAGCTTTGTCAAGAAGATTAAGGAAAAGCGTCCCTAAATTACATAAAATCTTTGCAGATTATGTGGCCTTTAAGTCCTCTATAATGCCTTAAAGGAGAGAGGGTGTAAAATAACGCATGAAAAGGAGTACCTTAGATATGAACCATCATCAAGCTGGATGCCTCCAACAGTATCGTATACCTTCATAACAATCAATTCAGGAGTAAGCATCCAAAACTTTCCATTCTCTTTATTTAGTAATGGTTATTGTGCCAGCTTATAGTATATATCTCTTTATGTTTGCCTAAAGAAGTAAGGGAAATGAATATTTATGGGAGCAAGAAAGCAGGCACTTGTAGCGAAAAGAGTTATGTTCTTTCCTTAAGTGTCAGGGATGCTCCAATGATCACACAATTAACAGACAGAAAATTGATTTGAGCATAACCAAACGACAATGAAGCAGACGGTCAGTGGAATTTTTAGGATTCTTCTAAAAGCAAAATACTTTCATAATTGTAAATGAAGAAGCGTCCATAGTAGTGTGTAACTCACAGGAACACAAGTAATTAACTGAAATTCATTCTGGCAAAGTGGACATAGGTTGGTAATACTAGCCCAATTGTCAATACATGTAAAACAGAACCTGAAATGAAGGAATGAAGAGTGTTAGTCACAGGAAATATCTGATGAGGTAACAAAAATGTCAATCATGATAAGCAATGATGATACATCATCAAATTTTCCTCACCCCACACTGCCAGATCAAGGAGAAAGATTGATAACATAAGATGAGAAATATACCAGTGCTGACAGCAATCCAAAACTCCTCTATCAACAACAATGTCCATGCAAATCCCACATCTTTGACTTTCATCACCCTCAAAAACTAGTTGCTCCTACATTTTTTAGTTTTTTGTTTTGTCAAGGCACATGTGCACAAAACCATAAATACAAAAGCAACATATTTGAACTTTTAATTGTTTATAAGATGAATGATTCAACAAATTCCAAGTATAAACTGATATATTATTATGTATTATATTAGTCAGATCCAATTAATATGATATAGACCTGAATACTTGATTTATACATGCTCCAACCACAGCACCACTCCAATTTATAGAAATAATTTTAACTTAGACATCACATTTATGTGGAAGATTTCAAGTAGTCATAACAATTTTGAAGTTGAAAGATTTCACCTCGAAAGTCCCTAATTATTGATCTTTTCCACAGAACGAAGGGACTAAGCTTAGAACTTCCATAATTAAATTGGGAGTGCAAGGTTTTTTTTTTTTTTTTCGCGAAGAACATCATTTTCGAGTTAATTTTACTGATAAAAGATAAGAGAAAAGCAGAACAAGTAAATCGTATATAACAGATACTCACATTATCGATATGTTCAGCTCCAAAGGCATAATCATCCTGGACGCCCTCATTGAACAGTTCAAATTCCATCTTTTGTAATAAAAAAATAACTGCACAATAGAGCAATAAACAGAGAACAAAGTCGAATTTTATGATCTTCAAAATTATTACCAGAAATCAAATTTTATAATGAGATAGATATTTCATTATTTATCGGCATACCTAGGGTTGCAGAAATCGTTTTACATGCAATTAACAGAGATATTTCTGCTTGAAGATTCAACAAGAAGATGATTGTGTCAATTTTATTCGCGTTTTGGGGGATAACCGAAGTGGATTAACGCTCCGTACAACCGATTGAAGCGAGCGAGAGAAAGAGAGAGATTAACGTTTGATTATTGTATCTGAGTGAGATTACATTTTAGTCGTGGTAAACTGCGTGTAGCTTTTGGATTTACGATCCAAGATAAAGAGGTTTTAGTTGTTATTTTGATATTTTAGAGTTAAAATTTAATAAGAACTTTAATACAGTTTATAATTAATTTATAGTTTTAACGTATTAATTTTAGTATTTGGATCAATAGTATTAATGGTCCAGATTAAATTTTAAAAATTTGGATGGAGTGGTATTTTCGTAATTTTTCGTAATTCACATGTGATATTTTTACAAATCACATGTTATTGTATACTGAATCACATGTGATTGAAGGTTAAACCTTTAGGACTGTGTTTTTTAAACGAACTTTATTGAACACAACTCTAAAATTTAAAACAAAACATAATTTATATGAAGTTCTGTTAATTAAATTATTATTTTTAAGGTAAATCAAAGTATTTTAAAGATATAAATTAAATATTGAACTATATCTTATCATTTTTTATTAGATTTTGGTGTCATCAAAAAATCACTTATGGCATCCCAGAATTTGATTGTGGCACCGGTTCCAAAACGTTAAAATTTTCCACTTCATTTGTAAAATTGACTGGCGGCCCGTGTCATCACCAAACTACATATAGGTGTGCCCATGTTTATAGACCATGAGTATGATCTCCCATTTTTCTCTTTCTTACCTTAATGTCACATCAATATCATATTGCTCTTTTCTCTCCTTTCTTTCTTTTACCTCAAACCTAAATATAGTCTAACCATACCACAAGGCAAACACAATGGTGGCACGAGACACCATCCAATTTTGTCTGCGTAGTGTAAATTCCGATCTCACGTAGTGTAATTTTGGATTTTTTCGAGACGGTACTACCATCCATTTCAAATCTTAGGTCCGATACTACTATCAATTTCAAATCCTGGGTCCCCTGATACCACCTACCTACCCCGAAGGTGTGGGTGTACTGGCGTTTACAAAGCTACCTGAGGAACCCAATGAGAATGCCAAATACATTCAGGTCACCGCATACACCATGCCTTATGGGGAAGCAAGTTCATTTGTTACTAATTATGTTCAAAAAATTTTACATCTAGAGGTTAGTTGTTTTAACTCGTTTACAACTTGAAATTTGGCTTCACCAATAGTTTTAATCAGGATTTTTATTTATATGAATTTTACTATCTAAATTATGGCTGGTAATATGAGACTAGAACTCGAAACCATTCTAAACCGAACACAAAATGGCTTGATATGAACCTGATATGAAAGTAAAATAGGTTGATACGAACATGACACAAAAAAAACGGGTTGGGTAAAACCTGCTTACTTGAAAATAACCTAATTAACTCGATCTTGTTAAATAAAAAATATTAATTAAAAATAAAATTATATAAAATCTAAGTAAAAATATGGTAATTTTTTAAAATGTGTCAAAGCTGGAACTTAAAAATAACAGTCAAACGAAACTGAAATCTTTAAAAATCAAAATCTCAATTCCATTTATGAATTGTACGACTTTACTTTTGGACTTGAAACCCAACTTGTAAAATAGGTCGACTCTAGACCCTAAACTCGATCTGAAAATACGAATTTTGATGTCAATTGTATATGCAATTTTTTTCTCAAATATTGGGCCAACGTAGAACCGAACTCGAAAATACGAATTATCCTCAGGAGCACAACCCAAACACGAAACACGTCCCGAGCCTAACACAAATTAAAGAGACACGAACCAAACCTGACACGAAATTAACTCGGGTCGAAAATGGATCAACATTAAATGATTAGCACGAAAGCAATACGACTCGTTTAACTTGAACACGTCCCGAATTATTAACCTTAATCTAAATCATTTCTATTTTTTTTTCAACATAAATTTAAAAAAAACTTTTTCTTTAATTCCAAGTTTTAATTTTTCTCTTAGATTTAAACTTGTTTGTTTTTTAAGTGAAGTGTTAAAGTTCTTAAAAATATTTAAATATAAGGGGTTTTCGTCGTCATCATAGGAATAAAACTTATTATACATGGATGATTAATCCTAGTTACTTGGCATACTTTTTCTTTTTTTTACCTTCTTTAAGATAGTTTTAGATTTGTTCTATATCTTTAAGCTAACCTCGATGCGTGTCATCAAACACTTGACTTCAACATCTTCTTTATCATATGTGAATTGTTCTAATTGTGAGCCTTATTTGCAATCAAATATATCATTGTGTTTATTTTCCTTCTTCGGATTCTGTATTTAAGCAAATATACTTCTGAGCTAGATAAGGACATACTTTTCTACCCGAGATGTGTCAACTTTTTTTGCTTTGCACTTGGCTTCAATATGACCCACTTTATTGCACTTGAAGTATGTATCAATGGTAGGGTAAAAGGTACTTCTAGTTATGGCGCTCTTCTTGACTAAGTTGTTGGAAAACATTCTTGGTCTATTTATTCTCATAGAAAGCATTGTCATCTACTCTGTGATGGCCTCCACATCGTCATCATTTTCAGGTTCCTCACTCTCTGAATCGGCAAACTCAATTTCAGTGCTTAAGTCACCTTAGACGATCATTGAAGCTAACAACATGTCGATTACACATTGGGGATTGGTAAGAAGTGAGAGACAATGCCCCTCTAACCTAAATGGGACTACATACGAAGCCACTGGTACTTGAGCGGACGGAGGGTTTGGTAGCAGGAAGAGGCAGTTGTCATTTGAAAGAAAATGCTCTTTGTTTGCTTGTTCTTTATATTCTTATCTGATACAACTAATACAATATTGGGACCTTTTAAGGTCTATTTAACATTCTTGTAGGCGTTGTTCTTCTATCCTCTAGTTTGATGACGATTAAGAAGAAAATCATACAATTTATATAAGTTGTAGTTTGGTAAAGAGCCTAGGCTACAGTGGTATCAATAAAAGATTTTGGTAATTTGTCTAGGAACATTTAAAGAACTTCCATGTTGTCCTTCACCGACCTTACGTTGGGTAGATTGTTCAAGCATTAAGTGAACCATGTCAAGATGTCAGACAAAGTATCATTTTTAATGCAACCTATTTAGATTTGTCTTCTCATGTCGCTCAACCAAGTTTGTACCTACATAGTTTACAACGAGAGTATCTATATATTCATGGCAGAGTTACATCAAACCCTATGTTGAATATTGAGTCGGTTAAAGCATTGCTTAATATTCAATTGGCCTTATCATTAAAGGAATACAAACCTTTGTCTTCCTTGCTCCACGAGGAATATGGCTTGGAAATCTCTTATGTAGAAACTGTTGGGGTTTGTTCGGTTTTTCAAAATATATTTTAACAACGGAAGCATGATCAACAATTTTAAACTTTTTAAAACTCCCCACCAATGATCCATATGCAAGCCTTAAGAAACAAAACCAACCATAGGGTGTTTAGAACTACAACCTTTGTAGCGTGAGTAAACCGTTGG
>JAUEJL010063852.1:0-29793 GCA_032274825.1 Drosophyllum lusitanicum | reverse complement strand
GCTCGAGCCGAGAGGTGTTTATTCATTGGGTATCCAGCCGGGTCTATGGGATATTTGTTCTACAAACCTTCCGAGAACAAGGTATTTGTTGCTCAGATGGCGATTTTCCTCGAGAGGGAACTGCTATCCAAAGACGCTACTGGGAGAAAGGTAGATCTTTAAGAAATTCAAGAACCTTCTGATGAGTCATGCGTATATCTCAGGGCTAATGGGAGCATTGTTGTATTCCTAGTCTTGTATGTCGATGACATACTCCTCATTGGAAATGATATCCCGACCCTTCAAGGTGTAAAAACCCCGTTAGAAAAATGGTTTTTGATGAAGGATCTAGGGGATGCAACATATATTCTGGGGATCAAAATCTATAGAGATAGATCCTAGAGGCTAATTGGGCTTAGCCAAATTACATATGTTGACAAAGTCCTAAAGAGATTTAGGATGGAGAACTCCAAGAAGGGGTTCCTCCCTATGTCACATGGTTTGGTTGCGAGTGCCATATGCTTGGGCTGTGTGCTCGACCATGTACGCCATGCTATGTACTAGGCCTGATGTATCGTGTGCCTTGAGCAAGACAAGTAGATATCAAGCCAACCCCGATGAAGCTCATTGGACAGCGGTGAAGAGCATTCTCAAGTATATTCGGAGGACTAAGGAGATGTTCTTAGTGTATGGAGGTGAGGAAGAGCTTAGAGTAAAGGGTTACTCTCATGCTAGCTTCCAAACCAATAGGGATGACTGCTGATCACAATCGGGGTTCATGTTTCGATTAAACGGCGGTGCTATCTCCAGGAAGATCTCCAAGCAAGACACCGTGGCCGATTCCACTACTAAGTCGGAATACATTACGAATCTGCTAAGGAGGCCTTATGGATGAGGATATTTGTTCTTGATCTGGGAGTGGTTCCAAGCATCAGCGACCATGTTGAGATCTTCTGTGACAATGAGGGTGCGATGGCTTTAGCTAAGGAACCAAGGTCTCACCGACGCATGAGGCATGTTCCGCGGAAATATCATTTTATCCGGAACGTAGTCGATAGTAAAGACATTATCATCAGCAGAGTACACACGGATAGCAATTTGGCAGATCCATTCACTAAACCGTTGTCGCAAGCCAAGCACGATGCTCACACACGTGCTATTGGGATTAGATTTGCTAGCGACTTGGTTTGAGATGATTTATTTGGTTATTGTATTTGATGTATTTGCCATGTATTGGGAACATTAAGCAATATTGTATTTATCATTGTATTGATTATTGAATTGAGATTTAATAATACGCATTTAGCGAATACTTTCTTTAAATATTTATTGCGTTCCAACTTTTAATGTATTATCATTTCTTTGAATGTTTTACATTCCAAACGTCCATGCTCGGTCATTCTTTGTTGGAAGGAAGTATGTACGAAGACCGAGGGAAATGATTGGTTCAATGGAGATTGAATACGAGGGACGCAATATTTCGCCTTTACATGAAAAGAGTTTCAAGTGATTCGACGAACCGCACCTGACTTTACTTCATGGTACATGTCAAGAGTAAATTAGGATGATAATATCATTTTATCCTTAGACCAGAGATGCATGTGTTTCCACGACCTTGGCCTGCCTTGTTCTGATTTCTTTCAAACCTAGTCCGTAACTGGCTATTAACAAGGAGGCTTTTGCGCAAAGTATTGCCGGTGTAATGGGGCAATGTAGTTAAAGGAATTTGTTCTTCTATTTAGAGAGATATCCCTAGGCCCCTCGATCATTGGGCGCTAACACCAAAATGCATGGCCATGCTCAAGCTTACAATGATAGTTGATCAGTTGCAACTTGTATATTTTGGTCACCACCAATCTTGATCAAGAAACATAATTGTGAACGATCGGAGAATGATTTTGTACCATGTCTCGTGTTCACATGGATATCGCGAACAATAGGATGATTGATCACTTATCTATAAGACCATTTCAAACCTATTAGGTTTTGATTTAGTACTTGAAGCCGCTCTCTGTGTAACATCTGTAAACCCAGACTAGTCGTTAGCGGGTTGGCGGTGAGTAATTATGTTTGTTTATGTGTTTATGTATTTTAAATATGTGATTAAAATTAAAATTTTATATTTCATGAAATTATGAAATAAACGAATTCGTTTTTGAACGAGGGTTGTAGAAAATACCTCGTAGGATGTTAACTAATAATTGATGACTGCTTAATTGGATTGACTGTATGCTAGAAACAAGTATAGTACGCTAATAGTTATAATTATCCTAATTAAGTGACACCTCGTGTTTGATTTTTTTAAATCAATTGATGGTTATGTGTATACGTGTGTTGTGTGAGTGTGTGTTAGAGATACATGGCCACCTCCTCATCATTTGAAAGAATATCTAGTGTGGGTTTTTATGTGTGTTCCTTGCTTTGAAGAGAAGAAAGCTCAAGAAAAGCAAACTTGCAACCTTGAACCTTTGATTTAGTGTTTGATATTTCAACACTAAGGTTGGTATACCTTCTTATTTGATTATGATTATGATTCAGCAAGCTTTTATATGGGTTTAATAGTAGAACATGTAGAACACCATTAATGGAGGTTTTTGAAAAAAAAAACTTGAGATGTGGGTTTTGTTGATTTTGAGAGTTTAAATGGTTTTGATATGTTATTGTTGATTGTAAACATGTTATATGAAGTTTATATTACTTTAGAATGGTTAGAAATCGATTTCTAGATTTAAAGTTGTGATTTAAAGTGACGGTTTAAGGATGGAAGAAGGCAGAAACAAGAACAGAACAGGTATGTTTTTCACGCAACGCGACGCGTCCAAGGGAGGAACGCGACGAGTTCTGTTCTGTCCGACTGTTGGTGGTCTCACTTTGGTGGTCTGACTTTGGTGGTCTGACTTTAGGTGGTCCGACTTTGGTGGTTCGACTTTGGGTGGTCCGACTTTCATTGGTCCGACCTTTGTTAGACGCGACGCGATGCGTCGGCTATATAGGACGCGACGTGTCAAGTGGAATTTCAGCCTTTGAACTTTTGTTCGCGGATTCAATCATGGTGCATATTATATGTTTGTTTCATATGTGATTCTAACCTGTTGGTTATAGTTATGTTTGATATAAATATATGTGAATGTATATTTATGAATCAGAGATTGATTTCGGTGTTGTTGTGTTCTCAGGAACTGCGAAGACTCAGTGACATTAGATAACTGAGCAGGTGCAATTGAGAACAAAGGTGAGTGGATGTTAACTCATGGATGGTAAATGTTGTGATTGATAATATTGATGTGATGCACGTGTTTGTTGAATGATAGACTGTTTAGTCTGATCTTGTTGATTGTATAACTGATTGTGTTATATTTGGCCAATATGTGCTCGTGGGATGATAATGAGTATCGTGATATGATGGAAGTCAACTATGCGTAGAATTGGGCTGGGCCCGTTTGCTATTGGTTGAACAATTATAGACCTTCTGATGCATGTGTTGTAATGGAAGGGATTAACCTGTGCCAATTGGCAGAGGGCTATGGGTAAACCTTTGCGTTGGCCCGTAAATGGTTGAATGGTTCTATGCCGAACTGCCGGTCTTCTGGATTTATGTGATTGCATGCTTTTGTATTGATTGTTACTCTTTGTTGTAGTGGTCTATCTTCCATTCACTTATCTTTGTGCTAATTCCCCACTGTTAACTCGTTTTTGTAGATTCAGTGAATTCAGCTATGGTTTTGTGTAGATGACAGCTTGACTATGGCTTTGATATTTTGTTTTATAAAATGACGAGCCATATTTTAAATGTCTTTGTAACACAACAGTTACTATGTTTTTTTGTAAATAGTGTGAGTGTTTGTGAATGTTTATGTTAATCATTATTAGTCATGCTCCCGCGGCGAATTAAAAATAATGGCTTGAGATTTTCTGTGTTACAATTTGGTATTAGAGCCTTGGTTTGGCGATGTGAGCACAGTTAGAGTGTTGCATTCCCAAATCTTGGCTCGTGTTGGCTCAAACTTTCCGTATAGGGGATTAGAGTGTTTGGAGATGCTCTGTGTTACTTAGTATGTTATGTACTAACGGTTTATCTAATAAGTTATGAGGTGATGTGATTGTTATAGATATGGCTGACAGATATACCCCTACTAAAACTCCTGTGACCCAAGCTGTGGCTAGGAGTCTAGTAGTTAATATATTGGATACGATGAATTAGGATGGTGCTTCAGGCCCTGAACATGAAACTGATAAGAGTGAATACATTTACAAGTTGGAAAGTGAGCTACAGGAACTTCAGGATATTGTTCATAACTTGGAGCAACAGAAACATACACAGACTGAACAAGTTCAGATTCCTACAGCTGTTACGACTCAGTCAACAACTTTGCCGGTTACAGTTCCGCTTCCTCCAGTATTGCAAGTGATGCAGCAACCATTTTTCTATCCTTTCACTTCTCAGGGAGTTTATCCTTTTGCTTATCCGGGATTCAAACAACCCTGTACATATAAACAGTTTTTGGATTGTAAACCTTCGGAGTACCGCGGCAGTACGGATCCCATCATAACTCTGGACTGGCTACGAGAGATGGTAAAAGATTTAGATGCGTGCAATTGAGAGGATGAATCGAGAGTTAAATTTTCAACTCGAATGCTTAAAGGAGACGCAATGGTTTGGTGGGATTCCCTTACCGGTCATTTTACCAAACAACAACAGGATAACATTACTTGGGAGCAATTTTAGGAGAAAATTTGTGAATAATATTGCAATACTTTTGAGATTGCCAAAATCAAAAGGGAGTTCATGGAATTGCATATGACTGGGAGCTTGTCTATTGATGATTTAATTAGGAAATTCAACGAGAAGTTGCGTTTTGTGAAACAATGGGTGCATGATGAGGCATCACACATACAACATTTTATGGGAGCTTTGCTTCCCTATTACCAGGGTGCTACGAGGTGGTCTAGCACATGATCCCAAGCTTTGACCCTAGCCAATTCGGCTGAGGGTGATGTAAAGGCTAGAGACAAAATGATCCGAGATCGGATTTCTCAGTAGAAATCTAGGTTTGAACACTATAATACTCAGCGACGGTAGGGTAGGCGGAGTAGACAGAAACAAGGAGATGAGAACTGTAGGCCTACATCTAGTGAGTCTAACAAACGAGTGCCATGGTGTGGCAAGTGTAAGTCTTACCACACAAGGCCGTGTATATCGCAAACCTTTCGTTGTGTTAAATGCGGTCAATTTGATCACGAAATAAAGAATTGTCATTTTCCTCGGAGTGCTTGTTGGAATTGTCTAAAAGAAGGTCACCGAGCGGGTGAGTGTCGTGCTAAAAAGAGAACGGGGTCAGGATTAGGAACTGGGGCAGTTGGGGGATCCTCGTCAGTTGTTGGGCAGAAAAGAAAGAACCATCCTATGGTAGATGGTAGGGCATTCAGAATGACAGTAGATGATGCTTCCATGACCGATGATGTTATAACGGGTATGTTTTTTATAAACTCTATACCTACTAGAGTGTTGTTTGATTCTGGAGCTAATCGCTCATTTATTTCTATCGCCTTTTGTGCTAAGTTGAATATGCCTACTTCTGAATTTACTGCTCAATTAGAAGTAGAAGTAGCTGATGGTATGATGGTTTTAGTCACAACGGCTGTGTCTAGGGCTAATATTGATATTGATGGTGCATGCTTTCCCGTTTCTTTTCTTGTGATGCCCTTATCTGGTTTTGATGTGGTATTGGGTATGGATTGGTTGAGCTTGAATAGAGCAAGTATAAAATGCCATAAGAAGTTGATTTCTTTTCCTTTAGCTGATGGGTCACACGTAGTGGCTCGCAGTGAGAAGGCTAGGTCTACTTTTCTTATGATTTCGTTTTTGAAGGCTAGAAAATCTCTGGCCAAGGGATGTGAATCTTTTATTGCATATGTTATTGATGGTAAGAAGGAAACACAGACAATGACTGATATTCGGGTGGTAGCGGAATATCCGGATGTGTTTCCAGATGTGTTGCCTGGGTTGCCTCCGTGAGAGGTAGAGTACAAGATTGACTTGATTCCTGGATCTCGTCCGGTGGCTAAGTCTCCTTATAGATTAGCACCTTCTAAGATTAGAGAAATGATGGCGCATATTTAAGATTTATTAGATAAAGGTTTTTATTCGTCCAAGTTCGTCTCCGTAGGGTGCACCGGTTCTATTTGTTAAGAAGAAGGGCGATACTCTGCGAATGCGTATTGACTATCGTGAGCTGAATAAGAGGACGTTTAAGAACAAGTATCCGTTACCTAGGATTGACGATTTGTTTGACCAGTTAAGATCTGGATATCACCACGTGTTTCTGATGATGACTTGTCAAAGACTGCTTTCCGTACCCGGTATGGTCACTACAAATCTTAGTTATGCCGTTTGGTTTAACTAATGCACCAGCAGTGTTTATGGATTTGATGAATCGGTTATGTAGACCATTCTTGGATAACTTTATGATTGTTTTTATTAATGATATCCTGATCTATTCTAAAACCGAGTCTGAACATGAGATTCTCATTTGAGACAAGTTCTGGAAACTTTGAAGAAAGAGCAACTGTATGCTAAGTTCTAAAAAATGCGAATTCTGGTTGCGAGAAGTTCAATTTTTGGGTCATGTTATCTGTAATGAAGGATTTAAAGTTGATCCTGCAAAAGTTGAAGCTGTTATGAATTGGAACGCTCCAAAATCGCCTTCAGAAATCAAGAGTTTTCTGGGATTGGCGGGTTATTACCGCAGGTTTATCAAAGATTTTTCCAAGATTGCGAGTCCGCTGACTAAGTTAACCCGCAAGGATGTGCAGGTTAAATGGAGTGATGAACAAGAAGTGGCTTTTCAAACCTTGAAGCAGTTGTTGTGTCAAGCTTCTATTCTTACACTACCTAATGTATCTGATGATTTTGTGGTTTATTACGATGCTTTTTTTACTGGTCTGGGTTGTGTTTTGATGCAGCGTGATCAGGTGATTGCTTATGCCTCACGCCAGTTGAAACCACATGAAAAGAATTATCTGACTTATGATTTGGAGCTTCCAGCCGTTGTGTTTGCGTTAAAATTGTGGAGGCATTATCTGTATGGTACTAGATGTGTAATTTGTACCGATCATAAGAGTCTACAATATGTGTTTACACAAGGAGTTAAATATGCGGCAAAGGCGATGGTTGGAACTAATCAAAGACTATGATTACGAAATTCGTTATCACCCTGGGAAAGCTAACGTAGTAGCGGATCGTTGAGTCGCAAGGGAGCTAATGATAATATTCGATTCATGCGAATAGAGATTGTGTCTGACTTAGTGGATAGATTGAATTCCACTCAATTGGAAGCTTTGAAGGAAGAGAATTTGAAATCAGAAGTTATGAAGAAGAGAAGGGAAGAGTTGGTTGATGATTCAAGTGGATTGAAGACTTACAAGTCTCGTGTTTGGGTGCCTTTACTTAGAGAACTTCGAAAGTTGATTTTAACAGAAGCTCACAAGTCCATATTGTCAGTACATCCTGCAAGTACTAAAATGTATAACGATCTTAAGGTACTGTATTGGTGGCCAACGATGAAAGCAGACGTGACAAGGTTTGTTGAATCATGTCACATTTGTGCACAAGTCAAAGCAGAACACCATAAACCTTATGGATCATTGAGACAACTAGAGATACCAGAATGGAAGTGGGAACACATCACGATTGATTTTGTAACCAAACTTCCACGTACTCAGAGGAATCATGATATGATATGGGTGATTTTTGATCGTCTAACGAAAAGTGCCTATTTTCTTGCCACTTGTGAGACGGCATCTCTTGGCAGATTAGCTCAACTGTATATTGATGATATTATTTCAAGGCATGGTATTCCGTTATCAATTGTTTCTGACAGATATTCAGATTCGTTTCTAACTTCTGGAAAAGCTTACAGCGAGAATTGGGGACGAGAGTTAATTTGAGTACTGCTTATCATCCCCAAACTGACGCTCAGACTGAACGAACCATACAAACCCTTGAGGATATGTTGTGTGCATGTGTATTGAAGTATGGTGGTTTTTGGGATTCGCACTTGCCATTGATTGAGTTTGCATATAACAGCTCCTATCATTCGAGTATTGGTATGCCTCCTTATGAGATGCTATACGGTCATCGCTGCCGTACTCTGACATGTTGGTTAGAGGCAGGTGAGAAACAGTATGTGGGTCCAGAGATCGTTCAGATAATTGCCGATAAAGTTTTA
Organism: Drosophyllum lusitanicum; assembly: GCA_032274825.1. NCBI lineage: Eukaryota > Viridiplantae > Streptophyta > Magnoliopsida > Caryophyllales > Drosophyllaceae > Drosophyllum > Drosophyllum lusitanicum. Next base: position 21,586 of record JAUEJL010063852.1, on the reverse strand, counting down.
ATCGCTCGAGAGAAATTGAAAGTTACGAGAGATAGACAGAAATGTATGTTGATCCATGTCATTGACCTATTTCTTTTGTGGTGGGTGAATTAGTTTATCTTAAAGTCTCGACGTGGAAAGGGATTATTCGTTTTGGCAAACGTGGGAAGTTAGCTTCTCGCTTCATTGGTCCTTTTTGTATACGGCAGATAGTGAATGATCAGACGGTTACGCTGGATCTTCCATCTGAATTAGCAGGTATTCATGACACATTCAATGTTTGTTATTTGCGTAAGTGTAAGGTGGAAGATGAAAGTCAGATTCTCCCAGTTCATGAGCTGAAAGTTGATTCAAAGAAAAGACTTGTGGAAGAACCCGTTGGACTCTTAGATCGTAAAGTGACTAAACTTCACAAGAAACATATTTCAATGGTATTGGTTAAATAGAAGCACAGTTTGGGTTCTAATTTTACTTGGGAGACAGAAGCAGATATGAAGAGTCGTTACCCTCATCTGTTTGTATGCAATGAGATTCCGAGGACGGAATCCTCTTAAGGAGGGGAGATTTGCAACAGCCGTAAACCCGGGCTAGTCGTTAGCGGGTTGGCGGTGAGTGAATATGTTTGTTACATGTTTATTAAATTACGTGATTAAAATAAATATTTTATATCGCATGAATTTATAAAATAAACAAATTTGTTTTTGAACAAGGGTTGTAGATAATACCTCGTAGTATGTTAACTTATAATGGATGACTGCTTAATTGGATTGACTATATGCTAGTAAGCAGTGTACTACACTGATGGTTGTAATTATCCAACATATATTGTCACCTCATGTTTGATTAATCATTTGGCTTAATAATTGTATGTACGTGTGCTGTGTATGTGTGAATGGATATACATGGGACTTTTGAATTACCTCCTCTTTGTAGAGACTTATTTTGAGTGTGTATGTGTGTGTTTCAGACACTGTGAAGAAAACTCAAGAAAAGAGAAAGCAAACTTGAATCTTTGAACTCTTGATTTAGTACTTGATATTACAAGACAAAGGTTTGTAATTGTTTCTACCATGATTGTTATCCATATTTGATGTATACATACTGAAGTTTTGATGTTTAAGAGCTTGAACTCCATTAAAGATGTTATGAAGCTCTTTGAAGAAATTTGGCAAATGGGTTTTAATGATTTGATGATTTTAATTGGTTTTGATATGCTCATGATGTTTTTTTATGTGTTATATGAAGTTTGTGTATAGTTTGGATGTATTTTTGAGTGATTTGCAGAATTTCAGACTTGTATGTATGTGTTTCTGCAACTAAGTTTCGAACAGGGAAGAAGAAAGGGTTTAAAGTCGGCTGTGCAGTGGTCCGACTTTGGTTTGGTGCGACTTAGGGCCTTGCGGCCGCAAGGAGTTTCCTTTGCGGGCGTAAGGGGTGCTGAAGTGTGGGGCCTTACGGTTGCAAAGGTTATCTTTGCGGGCGTAAGGATGGTCCGATTTGCAATTGGTGATCCAACTTGCAATTGATGGTTCGACTTGCACTTGGTAGTCCGACTTGTGCAAAAGTGGTGTGACTTGGAGTAGTGAGACTTGGTTTGAAGAAGGGAGGCCTTGCAGCCGCAAGGAGTATCCTTTGGACCCATTTGTACTGTTCTGACTTTGAACCCCATTGACGTGGTTAATGCTAGTTCTTTCGTGTTGCATGTTTTATGCTGTTTCATATGTGAATATAACATGTTGGTTATGGTTATGATTGATATAAATATATGTGAATATATATTTATGAATCGAAGTCTAATTCCGGTGTTGTTGTGTTCCCAGGCACTGCGAAGACTCAGTGACATTAGATAACTGAGCGGTGCAATTGAGAACAGAGGTGAGTGAATGTTAACTCATGGATGGTAAATGTTATAATTGATATGATTGATGTGATGAATGTGATTATGATTGATATACTGTTTAGTCTGATGATTAATGATTGAATAACTGCTTGTGTGTTTTTGGTTTATACGTGCTCGTGGTATGATAAGGAGTACGTGATATGATGAAAGTCAGCTATGCGTGTAGTTCGGCTGGGCTCGTTTGCTATTGGCGGTGCAGTAGTAGACCTTCTAATGCATGTGTTGTACGGAAGGAATTCAACTGTGTCAATTAGCAAAGGGCTATCGTTAAACCTTTGCCTTGGCCCACAATTGGTTGAAAGGTTCTACGCCGAACCGCCGGTCTTTTGGATTTATGTGATTACATGCTTTTGTATTGATTGTTGCTGTTTATTGTTGTGGTTTAGCTTCCATTCACTTAGCTTTGTGCTAATTTCTGACTGTTAACTCGTTTTTGGAGGATCGGTGAGTATAGTTGTTTAGCTGTGGTTTTATTAGAAGGGAAACTTGACCAACACTCTAATATTTTGTTTTGAATAGTGACAAGCCACGTTTTGAAAATCCTTTGTAACACACTGATATTGTAATTTTGTAAACTGTGTAATATATTTATGGGTTAATGTAAATTATATTTTGATCAATGCTTCCGCAACGAATTGAAAAAATGGCTTGAGATTTTCGGTGTTACATCAACCCCTCAACTAATTATCTTTAGTTTTGGTGGTTTTCACCGCTCTAGTTTGTAAACACTTCTTATCATTCATAACACATACTTAAAGGGATTTTGAAATTTTGGGACGTTACAAAGTACTCGGTAAGATGACCCCAAAACGATCCTCTTTGTTGTGCATTTTCCACTTGGTTGTCTTTTTGAGTGTCAATCCACGCTTTCACAAACACCGTATCTTATTCGGGAGCCCATGGTTGTGAGGTGCCGGGCTGGTATATGACATAGAGATGGGGTTTTAGAGGGTTTTCTCCCGTTAGGTTGAGGTGGATTCGGTTCGAGGTAGGGATTAGGTTGGGTCTCAAGTAACTTCTTCATGAAAAAAATTTAGGTGACGAGGTAGCAAAACTCATTGGTCCGGTTTTGAAAGGAAAATTGGAATGTTGGAGGAGGGTAATTGTAGTTTATTTGATATGGAATATGATTAGGTGATGTGTATAGTTGAGATGGTGTAAACATGATGAGATGCGGGTGAAATTAATTCAGAACGAATCTAGTATGAAGGATTTGAAACTTTAAGCTGGGTGTGATCAAACTCGTTAAAAGATTTTTATTCTGAGATGGAGTGGGTGTAGTAAATTGGTTGAGATTGTTGGGATCCATATTTGAGATGTTTGGGTTGAAAATATAGTAGAGATAAATAACTAGAGAGAATAAGATAAGAATCGTGTGAAAATTTTATTCCATTAAATGCGGTATTTATAGAGTTTTGAAAATGGTTAAAAAAATCATAAATATGGTTAGAAACGGTCAAATTTCTGACTGTTATCCCCTCTCTCCTCGACATCGCAGTACTAATGCATTTCAAAATTCATGGTACAACATATATGGGGTTGGTGTTAAGCTTGATACCGTATTGCCAAGTCAACCGTAGACCCATACCCACAGCTATTACACCTAATGGCGGCAATTATCGACACAACATAAAACATGACATGAACATCATACGCAAATAAACGAGTTTGGATTGAGTATAAACAAGTTCGAGTCATTTCCGTGCAGTAAACCCGTATAATTAAATGGGTTGTGTTCAAGTTGGTAGGCAGGTTCGCGGGTCGACCCCCAACCCATATACTTGCTGAATATATTTTTAATTTCTTATTTACCCCCTTATTTTCCACTATTCTTATTTGACTATTGAGTTTTTCTCAATGAGAAACAAAATCATCGTTTTTCTTTTGTTCCTTTGCCGTTTTGAGACCATAAAGAGTAAACACAATCGAATCATCAAGTTTTTGTATTTAAATTTAACTATCTATGTAGAACTGAACTTTATTTGGTAATTTGCTTTTGAATTGTGTACTTTGACAAACAAATGAAATAATTAGTATAATTAGACGTTTTGACATGCTAACTTCCAAACCCGTATATTTAAACGGGTCATGTGGTTCGTATCGAGTTACAACGTATACGAGTTCGTCTCTTACACTCTCACACAATTAATCAAACGAGTCGTGTTTGTGTCAAAACTCGCCGACTCATCAATCCGTGATCTTGAATCTGATACAATTGCCACCAATGCTCTTACCATTTGACGACCTAGCTAGATTGTTGTGAATTAAATATTTGATTGAAACGTGTGCCTTTTTATTAAAGTAATTATTTATTTAAATTATAATAAAGGTTGGTACCAAAATTTTGAAAAATTGTTTTCGTGCGTTCAAAACAAATAAGTTAAATTATTATATATATATTTTAAAATTTTGATAAGACCATGTTAGTTGATACTCTCGATAATCCAAACCAAAGGTCAAAAAGAGTCACCTCCATAATTGAGAGGAATACGTATCACGCACTACAACTAACGTGGAGTAAGACTAGACGCATATATCCGATTGGATGGGGCGTGATTTCCTAAAGTGGGTGTTTGAGTGGTTGTTACTCCTCTAATTTAGTCTTTTCTCTTTCCTCTTTCCTTTATTTCTCTATTCTTTCTTAATTTAATTCTTAAAAAAATAAAAATGGTTAAAAAGATGGATGTAGAAGTAGGGTTCTAAAAAACGCGTCTTGACAACGTCAAGGCATGAGGCGCGGCTTCGCAGTTAAGAAATAACCCTTGACGGTGGGATTAGGAGTGACGTAAGACAATGCGGCATAAGACACACCTTTACGAGCCAAATGACGAGTTTTTTAAGACGTGACGCGCATAAAATATGTTTTCAAAAAAATTTAACTTTTTTTTATATACATTTTACGATCGCCTGTATTGAACTTGTATACATTTGTATTTTGTAATTTGTATATGTTACTTTATTCTTAATTTGTACAATTTTGTGTAATTTGTATATTAATAATGATAAACTGGATATAAATATATACAAAATATATACAAAATTACCGTCTTAAGTAAAACCTTAAAAAACACGATAACTCGCAATGACTCCTTAAAGCTTGAACCTTGATAACTCGCCACGCCTGAACCATGTGTTGAAGTTAGTGCAACGAAGGAAATGGTTAAAAAAAAAGTGACGTAGATCAGTAGATGCAGATAGCCTAACCGATATTTTATAGCCAAACGATATGTTACAAATGAAAAATCAATTTATAACAAAGAATAAAAAGCAAATCGCCAAATTGGACTCGATTGATTGTGATAAGTGCGAAAAAAAGTCTTCAATTTTGGGGAAAACAGGACCATCGATTCAGTAAAATTTTGTAATATGTAATGTAAATCGACCATCATCTGGGGGAAGGTTGACGATCTGATATAGCAATTGAATTTCACACCTAACTCTACTTATTTGCTCAATTTCATCCTATTTTCTTTGCAGATTGATTTTGAGATTTTTTGTGTGTGAAGTAATGTCTACAATCGAGACGACGGCCGTTGTTTCTGATCACGATGAGACTACCAAAATTTGCAGTCACTGGTAATAATGGGTTTTCTTATTCTTTCTCTTTATATGTGGATCATCGTGTTTAATTCCTGTTTCTATACGATGCCCTCTTCTGTCATGTTATTCTGTTATTGGAAGACAATTCAAATTCCAAAGAGAGATACTATATCTTCTTACTTTCTATTCAAGTATCTTACTTAGGAGATGAAAAACAGAATCAGTGGATTCCATGTAAGTGGAAATGTAATTTCCAATTTCAAATTGCAGTCGCTCTTTTGACAGCTCCTCCTTTTCTCTTGGTTGTCTAACATATTTTGGGCCCAATACCTGCTTGACGAAATGCCTCAACCATATCTGTTCAGTTGTTTGAGATGAATTTAAAGACGTGTACCTGTTCAACTGTTTAACCATTTTCAAGTACTTTGTTATGTGGTTCTAAATTTGGAATCAATTAGTAGGTTATCTTTTGGTCAATTGTGTTTGGTTTCAAGTAAGTTGGTAATTTCTGTCAACTTATAGCAATTGTTGCTTTGATTAGGACCCATTAGAGATTTGATTTTGGGTTCAGCTTTGCTTCTTCAAGTTCAATATCTTCATAATGTCCTTGTTTTGACCTTCATAAATCTCTATTATCTTTTAGCTATCCACCTCCACCTCATTTGGCATTTGCTATGCATATGAAAGTTGCTTGCACCATCTGTTCATTAACTCTGTCCTCTACCCTTCCTTCCTACTACCACTGAGTTATTGTCCTCCAAAATCGGTTAAAACTATCATTTGGGTCATAGTTGTTCCTTTGGTGGATTTTTTTTCCACAATCCATTTGTCCTCAAAGGATGGCGCTTTTATGTGAGCATACAAACAGTGGCGTAACTAGGATTTATTGTTGGTGTAGGCCAAAAACATTTGGTTAAGGAGTTATATATAATTAGATAATATATTGTAAGGAATTTGCAACATTGTCGCGACCAGAATCTATTAATCATGATTCACCATTCATGGTGGTGCAAGGAGGCTATGCTAAATAGCCAAGCTAATTGCAAACTGATTTGTTAAAAAAAATACATACAGTTTATTGATATGTATATTGCTACCATATATGATATACTAAGATTTTTGGGTGGGCGGTGGCCCATCCTACCCTCAATGTGGCTACGCCTTTGCATACAAAGCCAAATCAGACATGCCACCACCCCTCCTGGGTTTTGGAAAGATCAATACCTATTGGTTTTCGTAATAAGCCAATTTCAAGGTTCAAAAAGGAAGGTTTACTTCCTTTAGTAGGTAGCATATTTTTTTGAATGGTTTTGCATGATTCGACATATAGCATTTTTGCATGGAGATTCTCTTTATTGAAGAGTTCTGATATCATTTTGGAAGCAAGTCAACCATATGTGCATCTTTAATTTGCATGTGAACAAAATCATTCTTTCTATCAATTCTTGAATCTTAAATTCTGAAAGATATGAAAATGGGAAGTCTATTAAAGAAAGACCCTAGTAGGCTAGTATGAAAGCCAGAGATTAGACCCTGCTTGTATTTCCTTTAATCCAAGGTTACAAGATACCAATCAATTCCACTACAGGAAATGGGAAATCTAACAGCACTGTTAGGAATATATTCTCTTTTGAAGAAAGACTTTTATGTAATTGTAAATCTTGATACTTATGTAACAATGTAACATAATATTCTACAAACTTAATTTCATTGCTCCCTCTCGATTTCTTCTTGTTAGAACCTATGTTTCATTGTTTCTTCTGCTTATACATCATTTTCTCAATTATCACAATAGTAAGTTAACATAGTGTTTATCTTATAATAATCTTTCTAATTCCATTGCTTTCCATTGTTCACATCCTTTGTTCTTTTTTGGTCTTTCATTCCATTCATTCACGGATGTTTTTTACATTACTCTCTGCAATATAATTAATTTGTGTTAAGAACTTGTTGCTATTACTTCTCAAAGCTAATTAGTGCTCTTGTTAGATTACTGAATAACCACAATGCTTTCATGTACAGTGACAGAGCTATTCCCTCTTCAAATATTGATCTGCATAACGCTTTCTGCTCTCGCAATTTAGAAAAATGTAAAATTTGTGGTGATATGGTCCCAAAAAAGCATGCCGAGGAGCATTACTCCAACACCCATGCTCCGGTACGTAGATCTAACTGAAATAGTTGCTGTAAGTACTAAGTAGTTATCTACTTGCACATTTTTATAGGTATTTAAAATATAATAAATTGTTTTTTCCTTGTGAATGACTTGTGAAAACATGGTTTTGAAGTTTTGTTTGTTGATATCTATTTCTTTCGTAACCACAATTCAAGTGAGGATCTAGTGGCCTAACCTTTTTACTACAGGTTTTATAATAGTGCAGTATTTCTATCTACTTATTGGTGGAAGAGGCCGACAATTTCTTGAGAAGAAAACAAGCTTATATAGACACACACACACCCCCACACAATAACTATGATTACCTAATCCTTAATTGACTGCTCACTAGTTTACAGCACACTATCACTGACAGCTCACTCGTTAACAGTAGATTGATTTAGATTTCACTGACAAAATACGTATTCTCATAATCTTGTTCCGGTCACTTGAATATTAATTTTTTTTTTCATTAAGGCCACCTATGTATTAAGGCTAACATATAGGCCACCCAAGTATGCATCTTGTGTAATATAATGTCAACCAAAAGCCTATCATAAGACGAAAATACTGAAGTTTGTTTTTTTCTTGAAAAACAATTTAACCTATTATATGTTGACATCTTATTTGTAGAGAACAGGTTATAATTGTTGGCCTCTTCCCCCAAAATATAATCATAGGACATTTTTTTTAACAAAACATGAACTGAGATTTGGGAAGCCGCGTGTGATATGTATTCTAAGCTAGATAACACATTGTAACACCGTGATTTTCAAAATTCACAACTAACAATTTTTTTTCATAATTAAGTAATAAATAGCAACAGAAGTCTCAAAATCGAAGCTCAATAAATGCTAGCTGCCAAACGGTAGGATTCCAAACCGTTTGATCATAGTGTCACTACCGTGAATCATAGTCAAAACTCTTACATTGTTCAACCAAATTAAATAAATAATTGAACGAATGTCCAAGTGGTATCCACTACAAGTCAATCTACCTAAAGCAACCCAATCTCACAAGTAGGAGCTCCTATGCCACCTGCACGAGTACAAGACATGTTTCAAGAAACAAGTATCAGCTTACGTCTCGTGAGTGAATAGGAGTTAGAATATGAAAACCATAAAACTGTAAATCTTAGATCGAATATGATAATAAATATATAACCACACCTGACCCATCGTTTATTTGACCCGAAACCCATATACCCAAAATCATGTAACAAATAACGTGTCAAATGTATACACTCTGAATCATATTAATCATGTAATTATATCATAACCATAATCATAATCATAATCGAAATCATAATCATGTATCATAATCATATATTGTTAAGGTATTCCTACTGTAGAGTCTAACCCATAAGGAAACTCAAAGTTCACTACTCATGTGCCCGGCCAACCCATGCACCAAGTAGGTCGCGACTCACACCCGAAACATATATCCCGAGAGTATCTCCGCTTTTGCTACTCCGACTGCGCGAGGTAAAAGAAGTGTTGTAAAACTCCTCGTGACAAGGTGGGTGACCTTGCCGAGTTGAGGGCGAATCTGGGTACCACAAAACTCGACCCCAGCTCGGTCACACTCAGGATGATTCGGTTCTTAATTTATTTATAAATACTTATTCTCCTTGGTTCCAATAATTAAAGCCATTTATACCTACCTAATTTCGTCGTGTCATGAGTTAACAATTTGTTTGAGTATTTATTTTCTAATTATATAGGCCCATGAATGTGTCATACCCTATAATTTTGTAATTTATATATAAAAGTTCTAATCCGAATACTCCCCGCTGATTACTCGCTACACCACAGTCAACCACTCAAGTATTGCCTAGCGAGTTTGCCAACATTGGGTAAAAGTACTTCACATTGTCGTATAAAGTGTAAGTACAAACAGAGGCCAACCGTCCATCTCCTTCTTATACACTCGTGATGTTCTACATACGACCCCAAGCGCTAGTCACACATCACTCCATTACACAGGTACTGAAGTAACCGCACACCATTTGCCACACGGGTTATCTAGAAAACCCGGTGACTCGTATGGCTTGCACTTTATCCTAGAAGGCATAATGTCCGACTAGGCCTGTAATCATAAATAAGAGCATGTACGGTATCTACCCCCACCTTCTAAGTTCGAGTTTGCATATATCATTCACAAATCAAATGTAACATGTGAATATCATATTAATCAAGTATACATGCATATCACATCAGATAATATTGTTCAAGCATACAAAATTGTCATCATATATATAATCAAGTTAATTTAGTAAAACCCTTCGAAAATGGTTTTGTCTTTGTACTCGGTTTAGAAAACTATTGAACTCACCTGCCTGAGAGCAGTAGCCGAGTGATACGCTAAGAGGTTACCGAGCAACCGAAACGATAAACGAATCCTAATAAGTAACAAGCAACGGAAACCAAAAACGAAGATAAAATGAAGCATGCATCGCAATTCTAATCTAAACACCTATAATCGCAAATCTATGATCTGTAAATCTCAAATCCTAATTCAAACAAGACAATCGTGAATCACAATTCAATCTCCAATTTGAAGAACTGCAAATTCATCATAATCTTCATGAAATCGCAAATCAAGGGCACACCAAATCGCAAATTCTGACTCAAGTGCATGAATCGCAATTCATGTATGGTTCTTAGGAATCTTGAATTCTCCCTCGCCATCCATGAAGCCACGCCAACCTTGCAACACACACACACATCGAGTCATGCCATCCTGCATTCTCAGCTCAACCTCGCCATAGACGGATCGCAAATCATACCCCAACCAAAAACGAAGCCGTGATTCCCATGAACAACAACAAATCGCAACTCAATGATAGAATTACAAATTGATTCACACAACAAATCGTAAATCAATACCTAAGCTACAATTCAGTTCCTATCAAACTTGAATCGTAAATCTAATCCACCCTAAGGAAATCGCAAATTCTTGAATCTTATTATCATAAACTTCAGTTGAAGAGCAGACTTTCAATTCTACCAAATAATCTTTGATTTCTTAACAAAAAACAATCATTCCAATTCCCATGTTCATAGTTAAAATCATAAGCTAACATTCCATCATAAATTTCAAGTTTAGTTATAAAAACCCAGTTGATTTGTGTTTAAACATTCAAAACATCGAATCCATTAACCTATGTTGGTAGATCGAGAATTCCAGCAGAAACAGCAACAAAATCTTGGAAATCCTAAAACAAATTAGGTGGAACATAAGATTAAGAGTTAGAGATACTTACTAGATGATTGATTGCAACAAGAATCTTGATTCTTGATCCTTCTTTTTCCTGCTATCTACCGAATGAGAGGAACTACACAACCCTTTGAAACTGTTGTTCCTTCTGTTCCCTTAGCATAATAGGGTTTAACCCTAATGATCCCCCTCTTAATCCTATTAACTTTCAATTAGGCAACTCTAGTCCCTAAACCAAACATATTTCCATCTAGAATCCTTAAAGTTTCAATTACTCAAAGATATAATAAATGATAATATCTATCACGAAAGAACTTCATTACTACCATAAACAATTCAAGTAACAATTACGACGACTTTTGTAATAAAAGTAATATTCGAAAATTCCTGTCGTTACACACATCAACCTTGTTTGACATTAGAGGCAATCCATGATCTTTGTCATGGATATTTTTTGCTCTAAACTTATTTTGGCTACAATTAATGTCCTTGATACCATTACCTGGGGTTTCTTAGTAGATAGAATACAATACAAGTAGATGTTGGGGACAGACATGATATAGAAATTTCTTCTTGGTCTCAATCAAGAACTCGATGAAGTATTGAAGTACCGGGAAGAATTCTTAGCACTAAGCATGTGCATACTTTCCAGAGAAGTCTTATCCGAAATCCAACACGTGGAGAGCCAATAGATGTTCAATGAACAAGGGATCTTCTCTTACAACCTGTTTTTCATCATAAGGTTCTAAGTATTCAATAAGATCTTAAACGAAGAATGATCGTCACCCCTTGTGTGATCGTTGGAGGTGCCTTTGCACTAAAGAGACCTATTGGAAACTCAATGGTAAACTAGCTAATTGGAAGCCAAGTTATTGTGGTAAAATGGCTACCAGGTGCCCTCAGCAAATAGCAAGTTGAGGCTATCTCAAAGATCTTACAAAAATAGTCCATGAAGATAAAGGGACAGTTGTTGCTCAACAAAGTGTTTCCTCATTTGCATTTTCAACAATTTGTTTCATCGCATGATTCGAAACCATATTCTCAAGAGTAATTCAAATTCTTATAAACTTACAATGCAGAAGAATACTTACATTTGGGTTGGTCAGTTGCCTAAATCAACAAAGAATTATTCATCTTAGCTCTTATATAGATACCCCACAATGAAATGGGGTAGCTCAGTGGAAAAATAGGCACCTACTAAAGGTATGATCCTTACTCTTGTAAAGTTTCATGCCTGGTCATTTTTGGGGGGAAGTACCTAATCAATCGAATGTCTTCTCGAGTAAATGAATTTAGAACTTCACATCACTGTCTGCAGTCTAGTTTTCATCATATTTGGACTCTATCTGTTGTACCACTTAAAAATATTTGGTGGTGTGTTCTTTGTTCATAACCATAAGCTTAACCATAGCAAGCTAGACCCTTAATCATTTAAATGTGTATACAACACTCCACCCCTCATAACATTGTCCGCTTTGCCCACTAGCGTGCGACTTCATTCTTGGCGATGGGGTAAGGACTTCCAAGGGGGTCATTGGTCACCTATCTTGGTGTTGCTTCCGCCTAATCACACTTATCTGTAGAGTTCTAATGGAATCGGTTGTGGTTATGGCCCCAAAATGTGTTATTTAATAAGGCAAAAGCTTCCTTCTGAACTCAATATCTCTCTTATTCACGTTCGACATAGGATTTGACTAAGGTGTTACAAACACACCTGGTTAGGGAGACGTCGTCCTCGATGATATTTGTCCCACCATCTGGAGCAGCACATGAGTTGCTTTAATACCACTTGTAACACCCCGCTCTCCATGACAAAGTATTGTCCGCTTTGCTCAATTTGCGCATTGTTTGTTCCAGCAAAAAGGTGAGGACTTCCTAAGGGATCGCCCACCGTGGTACTGCTCCTGCTTAATCACTCTTAACTATAGAGTTCTCATTATCTCCAGGCCCCCAAATGCGTTCTCTCTGATAAGGCCAAGGCTTCATTATGAACCAACATCTCTTCGGTCCGTAGTCGCTATGTGTTTCTCCTAATGTGTTACATAAACTATCGATCTTCTACAAGAGACGGGGTTATTGGGGTGGAAACTGTCCAAATGTTCCCATTGACGTGCGTTTTGTGAATTTTGAGTAGAAGCAGAAGGTAGACAAGGGAAGATACCAAAGTTTTGTAAGAAAACTAATCTATGTTGCTCATACTAGACCCAATATTGGATTCACACGTTGAATGGTAAGTAGATTTATGAATGCTCGAACATCTTGACACATTGAAGCCATGTTTTAAATACTCCATTACCCGAAAAAAATTCCAATATTATGGATTATCTTTCAAGAGGATGAGTGAGAGAGGATTAGCCGATTGGAGAGGATCAATCATGGATACCAAGCCTATTCTGAAAAATGAATCTGAAAATATGAAGAACAAGTTAGATATGATTGACATAAATAATCAACTTGAGGCGGAGTGAAAGATTCCGAATTAAAGCCTTTATTTTGTGTTGTTTGATGATATCGTTTATTTTGTTCATTATATTAGCGGTAAAATAGTCTATTATGTGATTTGGGTTTTTGTCTTCTCAGTAGCCTGTGTATGCTATGTATTATGTTAATGGAAATGATATGTTATGTTAACAACACCTAACTTAGGTGCTGCAACACTCGCAGACACTTTAAATGAGTAAACATTGAAATGACTAGAATAACGTCTTAAAAGTCTCTCGGTGTAGCAGCACTTGCTGCTAACAGTAAGGGAAATGTCATGTTATTCAGAATAAACAAAGAATATGTTCTGTTTTTCTCTCGTATCATCATTCTTGATTCTGCAACAGGTGTCGTGTTCACTGTGCGACGAGATGATGGAACCCAGAAACTTAGCTGTTCACAAAGGTGAAAAGTGCCCTCAACGAACTGCCACATGCGATTTTTGTGAGTTCCCGTTGCCTGCAATTGAGCTTCCTAAGCATCAGGTAAGCTCCAACAGTTTTCGAACATAAAATAATGTTTGCCATATTTATCATTAATGCGTGTTTAAAAGGACAAACTGTTCAAGTCACTTTCTAACTTTTACATATTTATCATTAATGCTTATGACCAGTGGGTTAGAAATTGCCAGATCGTGAGACCGATACATGTTTTTGTAGTACTATAGTGAATAGTCAACTTATTTATCTGGATAATACATAATACAATAGCCTAATAACTCATTCTTTCTGCCATATGTTTAAATATGCTACATTTTAAAAACTCCAGGAAGTTTGTGGAAATAGGACAGAGCTCTGTCAACTCTGTAACAAATATATCCGACTTCGAGAAAAAATTGCCCATGAAGTCTCGTGCAACGGTGTCACTAGCAATATACATGAAACTTCCAGGTTTGTAAAACATCATCTATCTTCTATTTAAGGTTTCCAACTTTAAAATTGCTCCATAATAATTATTAAAAAGCTTACAGATTTGGGTCCATATGATTAGAATGTTTTTTTTTCTTTGCCCTTGTTATCGGATTTGTGAGCTAAGATGTTTAGCTAATAACCAAGTCAGATATTGCAATGAGGGAGTGCAAGTACAGATCACAAAAGCAGTCAGTCTAATTCAATATATTCTTGTGTTTTTAGGTCTCTTAAAGGTTTTGAGTTTAAACTGATTTTTTTTTATAATTGAATTTTTGAACCATGGGAACAAACTGAAGTCCGGTAACCTGAGACACTTTGTGTTCAGAATTATAACTAGGATATCAAATATGCGTACCAAAGTGAAATGATTTAGGAGGTTTTATGTATTAAAAATACACTTTAGGCGACTTTTCACATGTTTGATCTGTTTCCATTTTATGTTTATCCGTTAAAGATAAAACAAAACCTAATTCATCGTATTCATATGTAAATGGGCCAAAGAGGTGACCCCTAGTTCAGTTCAGAAAATATGAAGCTATATAGGAATTTAGTTTGTAGTTTTGACAACCGAACTGAACCACTGACCTTCATACTTTATATCCCTATGCATACAATATTCAAAATTTAAAGTATGGTTGTTATAATATAGTTTTTTTTATACTAATTAGCCGTGTTAATTTATTTATATTTTTTTCCATCAAATGGACGCGACCTCTATCACCTGTAAATGATTATAATTGATAGCTACATGTATTTCCTACTAACCTTGGTGATATTTACTGAAGGGCAACGAGGGAAGCTCAACGAGAGCATGCTCCTAGAAGGCGGCCACCGCCACAAGACTTTACTACACGAAGACTTTTATTCACCATTGCAATAACTGGCCTAGCAGTTTTTATAGGCTCCTTTCTTCTCCAAAGCCAACCAGACCAGGGTCAGGTGCACTAAGAACTCAAAGTTCATGCTGGTTTGGCTTTGCAACTTGTAAGCAAAGCTTATGTTTTATGTGTTTGTTGTAACTTGTAGTGACACATATGCCCTCCTCTCTCTTGTATTTAGTATTTCCTTTTTCCCAAGTCATATTTAAAGGAATAATTTCAAAAATAACGAATACCTCCTCTATATAACAAGATGCCTATCTACTCGTATATGTACCAAGAAGTGCATGTGAAGCCCGGAGTCCTTTGTATAAAGCTTCTTATGAACGTAAATTGTGGCAGTTGCAACCCCATTTTGCATCATTGTATAATCATAATGATGTCACATATATAACTAAAACAATTGCAACAGTGTTAAAAACCACAGCCATAACACGTGATTGCCACCGCAAGTGGTCAAGCCCCCCGAATCAACACGCTAATTAGAGAAAGAAGGCTTGTGGTGATGGTACTATGGTAGCGGTGAGCCTGTGGTGGTTCACTGACAAGAGACATAAGGAGAGAGAAGAACAAGCATATGAGTTGTGATGATTAGAGGTTTTCTTTGGATGGGTTAGTCGGGTTTGGGGTTATTTAGGTATCTATTTTCGAAAAGTGAAAATAAAATGATTAGACAGTTCTTCATAAGAATGTGAAAATAAACGGAATATGTAGTTAGTCATTGTTCATCGTGCGGGTTAATCGGGTTTAGGGTTATTTTCACCGGCGATGATGGTGACCGACGTGGTGTTGGCTCCACAAATTAAGTGCATTCCCAATATTACAAATTTAAGATAATATTATTATATTAAATTGATTTGCTATTTGTTTTACTCATATACAATTTTTATAATGTTTATATAATGGTTGGTATAAATCTAAATATATCATTGTGACAGTTTTATTTTTTATCTATGCTTCGATATGATTTAATACCGGAGTGACCTCATTTTTCTCTATACGTTGATATAAATTATCCTATGGACAACATTTATTCATTAAAATGAATTTCCGGCTCAAATGCTATATTTTATTGAATAAATAGTGTTAGATAACTTTTATACAAACACCTAGATAAAAATGAGACCGTTACAATATTATATTCAGATTTACACCAAACATTATATATTAAAAGTTGTAAGAAAAAAATAATAAATAAAAATTAATTAATAATTTAAAAATATTAAAATGGAAATTCATTAATTTTTTTAACATTATTATATAAATTAATTAATTTTATTTATTATATACGTAACATCCCAGAAATAAATTTATTATTTAAATTTTAAATGTAATTAATTTAGAAGTTTGAATCTTTTTTGCATATATTCTGTTTATGATTATGAAGAATATTTGCATGTCTTCTTATTAAAATAGCATGGTTAAATAGTTAAAGGACTCATCTTGCAAAATTGCAAAGTATTCATTAATAAATTGTACAAAGTTTGTAAGGATATATATGAAATTCTCCCTAATAGATAAATGACTCGTTTTGCTAAATAGTTTAGGATTCATTTATAAATGTATATGTTGTGGCAAAAGTCTAAAAGAATGAACCTAAGGGGCTATTTATGCCAAATGGCTAAAGTGCCATGTATATAAGAGGTGGTTTGACAAAAATTTGTCAAAAGTAATGTGGGTTTTAAGTTGGTGAACCGGACCAAGTTAAAAGAGAATTGAAGTGTTCTTGTTGATTAATGTTATAAGGTATGTGAATCTAAGCCATTTTGCTTTACATCTTGAGTTTTTAGAGTATTTTAAGGATGTTGGTGTTCTTGATAGTTGATGAAACTATTTTGGTAATAAGTTAATGAGTAGTTTCTGATTTTTATGAATCGAGAATGGTTAGGTTGAATTCTATGACTTGTTTGCCAAAATGATGATTGTTGAGATTGTTAATTGGTCATATGAATTAGATGTAAAATGATCATGGGATGATCAATTCTTGTTGTTTTTGTTGTTACTAGTGTTACTAGATGTTAACAGATTATACCAAGCATTGGAAATCTTGTGGTTTTGCTTTCGTTGTGTTTTGACCAAAATTACAGCGGTAATAGGTTCATTTTATTTACTTCTTTTAATAGTTTATTTTAGTATTTTAGATGTTTTGCATGTGTATCATATTGCATTTTTCTCTCTTTTATTTATTTGGGCCAATTT
This sequence comes from Drosophyllum lusitanicum, assembly GCA_032274825.1. NCBI lineage: Eukaryota > Viridiplantae > Streptophyta > Magnoliopsida > Caryophyllales > Drosophyllaceae > Drosophyllum > Drosophyllum lusitanicum. Next base: position 4,324 of record JAUEJL010063852.1, on the reverse strand, counting down.
TGGATACTCTCGAGTCTTCGTGTTTAATTTCAGATTTTTAAAAGACTATGGCGAAGCGGACGTTTATTGGGTATCAATTGGAAGCAAAATGGACTACAAGGAGATATGGACTTAAGGCATGTGGGCTCACTCACATTTGGATCAAGAAGGAATGAAAAGATAAAAATTTGGGCTTAACAATTGGGGCTTAAATATCAAATGTTCGAGCGAGGCTGACACGGCTAGCGTTGCTTCAGTGCGGCCCGCGTGAGACCTGCAGGGACATTTATGACATTTTACTTTTGTGCTGTCATTTTTAAAGGGGAATTAGGGCAAGAAAAGGGGGGGCTGGACAGAAGAACAGAGGGCACAAACCAAGGCAAGGAGGAGGCGATTTTTTGACCTCTTTGGAGAAATCTTGAAGTTTCATTCCATCCAAATCATTTGTTTCTATATTTGGTACATTTAATCACTTTCATTTTGTTCTAGTTATGTGTAGCTAAGCTCATTTTTGGTTGACATTGATGTATCCATGAATTGCTAGCTAGGTTGAAGGGTTTATGAACTTGTTCTTAAAATTTATGAATATGATTTCTAGTTTATCTTAATATCATTCTTATGTTTGTATATCATGAGTGCAAGTGTTTGAATGATTTATGTTAGTTTATTTCTTGATTATGTAATAGATCCTCAAAACAAGAAGTAACAATTGGTTTTATGAATGTTTATGGCATCTTTCAAACCATGGAATTGTATTCTCCAACATGGTAGTGTAAATTTTGACTCCTCTTGGATTTGGTGATTCTTAGATTGTAATACTAATTTTTTGTGAATTAGATGCTTGTTTGGTTCATAACTTTGATTAAAAAGGTGTGTTAGAAACTGTTTCAACCTCCATATTAACTACGAAGAATCTAGGTGATTTAAGCTTTTAAATTGCTATAGCCAAATTAAATTGAAGAACACGTATTGCACCATATTCCTTGATGATAAGCTAGTTAGTAGTTCATGTGATGAAACCAATGTTGAATAATTCACATCTCATTTATTTAACCCATCTTGATTAATTGCAATTTTTATTTACTTGTCAAGTTTTAGTTTTAATTAAACAAAATCTCAAACCCTCCCCCCTTTATTTTATTTTATTTTCGTTACAAAAATCATATAAACTTTTGGATTGCATAGAAATTTAAATTGAGTCAGTCTTCGTGGATTCGACCCCTTTACCATTATATCCTATTATATGTGCTAGAATTAAAGGGTTATTTATTTGTTGGCCTTGACAACCATCAAATTTTGGCGCCGTTGCCGGGGACTGGTTTCTTTTAATCAGTATGTTTTTCTATGCCCAGACCTAATCGTACAGGTGACTTGGTTTACAATCCTGAAATTGAGAAAGAAGCAAGACTATGATGTGGTCAAACTTCCAAAATTAACGTGGCGCCGGAATTTATATTTGAATTCTCAAGTGATAACGACAACAAAACTGAATCAAATCCCTACCTTGAACAAGTTGTTCTCGAAACACCTCCAATCAACCAAAACAACATGGCCGATAATAACCCACCCCTCAAGAGAACCTTGAGACAAATGACGGAAACCGATGTCACACAAACACCCATTAGCATCAATTACCCCATCCGTAAAAGAGGTATAGAGTTAAAGTCAAGTTTCTTCCATCACCTTCCTACCTATCATGGGTTGGAAAATGAAGACCCTCACAAGCACTTGAAGTTGTTTCATATCGTATGTGTAAGTATGAAACCACAAGATGTCACCGATGACCAATTCAAGTTGAGTGCATTTCCTTTTTCTTTAGCCGATAAAGCAAAGGAATGGCTATTTTATCTACCAACGGGGTCGAAACACATGGACCAAAATGGCAAGAGATTTCTTAGACAAATTCTATCCTGCTTCAAGAGTCTCAAGCCTACGAAATAAAATTTGTGGGATCCGCCAAGGTCAAGATGAAAGTTTTCATTATTATTGGGAAAGATTTAATAGCTTGTGAGTGAGTTGTCCACAAAATCAAATTTCCTAGCAACTCCTTATCCAACACTTCTATGAACGCTTGTTGCCTATGGAGAGGAGATTGGTAGATGCTTCAAGTGATGGTGATGTCTCTAACAAAACACCACAACAAACAAGAGAACTCTTCAACACGATAGCGTCAAACTCCCAACATTTGGTCCACGACAAGACATGAAGAGGAACACTCATCACAAGGTGAATGAGGTTGACACCTCAAGCCTTGAGTCCAAGATTACAAATTTGACCAATTTTGTTCAACAATTGGCCTTGGTAAACGGGAAACATGTTATGGTATGTGGCCTTCGTAACAATGGTGTGCGGCAAACTACCAGTGTTTTAGATGATAAAAAGCTTTGTCACACACTTGTTTTAAATTTATAAGAATTTTTTTTACTAAGCAGACACTACCCACAATGCAGGCAAGTATGACCTGGTCAAAGAGCAGCATAGATCGGCATGACCGGATATCGAACCACAGGGACAGGGAACTATCAATACTCTAACATCATTGTTGTTTGATCAGCAAATTAATTAACATGCGATTGATAAGATTAACTAATTAAACTAAGCAAGACAATTCAGATTAAACACCGAAGGCCCATAAAGATAGGACAATCGGATAAAGATTCACTCAGGCTTTCGATTCATCCTAACTAGTCATGGCAATAACTATAACAAAACAGATAATGAAGACTCGATGAAAATAAAAGATTAAGCTCAGAGCATGTTGTTCTACTACTTATCACAACCACATCATCATGCAACGAATCATCACTCAAGTTATCGAGACTCTGACTCAACAATCAAACATGATCAAGTAAGCAATAGCATATCCAAGTTTTCACATAGGACATGAAAGTCTAGAATTCAACTACAGATTCACCAAATCGTGTCCAAATCAGACTACATGAACATACATCTTCTCAAATGACACATCCAGTAGTCCCCAGAACCCAAAAAGGTGTCAAAATGGTTAAACACAGTCAAAACAATCAAAAACAGCACACTGATATAAAAAGAGGCCCTTACGGGCGCAAGGAGTTATCCTTGCGGCCGCAAGGGGGTGTATGCTTGCGGGCACAAACAGTTATGCTTGTGGCCACAAGGGCTAATCCGACAGAACACCTAATTTTTGTACAAAGAGATCCAACAACACAAACAACTAGACTTTCATCTAAGATCATAAGCACATGTAAATGGGTACAATGAAGTCATAAACTCAGCAAATCTTTTGAGTTATGCTTGGAAATCTTTTGACTTTCATCTAAGTTATGCTTGGAAATCTAATGAAACATGAGCATTCCGGTAAACAAAAGAAGAATAATACGAATACATGTTGTTGATGATGACTCGAATGATGATGAAGAAGAAAAGAGTGATGACAGTGGTTAAGCAATCTGCAATGTTGGTTAGAAGGTTCAAATATTTGAACAAGGGTAAAGGATTGAAAAAAAACAACAAGAGGTTCTTCAAGGGTGTAACACCCGCAAACCGGGCTAGTAGTTAGCGAGTAAACGGTATGTGATTATGTGTGTTTTAATATAATCATGTGATTATACTAAGTTAATTGTTATTGCATGGTTATTAAGTTAATTTATCAAATTAATTAATTAAGTAAAAGATATGTATGTATGCATGTAGGTATGTATGTAAGGTGTTTTAAATGGATAAGTGTATATATGAGATATTTGGTAAAATAACACCTCATGCTTTGATTGGTGTGAATATTTGTGTACGTGTATATGAAATAGAAGCTGAAGAATTACCTCAACTCATATCTCAAAGTGTATGTGTGTGTGAACTTGCTTCCTCTTGAAGAAATCTCTAAAAAGCTTGCAACTTGAAATTTGGAATCAAGAATTTGTTAATTGATAAATCAAAACTAAAGTTTAGCTTTTGATCCCAGCATGATTATGATTAGATTGATGTAGTTTCTTACTGGGTAATATGATTATACATGTGGAATCACCATGGATAGAAGTTTGAAGCTTACTTGACAAATGGGTTTTTGATTGTTTTGATTTTATACATGGATTTAATGTGTTCTTGATACATGTATACATGTTACTAGAAGTTATTATGGGTTTAGAAGTGTTAGAAGTCATTTTCCAGCTTTGAATATTTGTTGGCTCGAAATTGGTTGGAGCTGAAAGATGAAGAAAAGTTGTAGGTTTGGACAGAAAATCACGCGACGCGGTAGGGCGCTCGAGGGGGGGCTACTCGAAGTATAATATTCTAAATTTTAGAACACTATCTATATTGCCTAATTATATGTTGATGAAATAAATTATAGATAATTTGAAAAATTTAGCGT
>JAUEJL010063841.1:0-17847 GCA_032274825.1 Drosophyllum lusitanicum | reverse complement strand
TAGCGGGGACAGGGATGGATATCTTAAACGGGGACGGGGGGACCAATCCCCGCCCCGAATCCGCCCCGTTGCCATTCCTAGGCCCGTGTAGACTCTATTTCAGATCAGATTACAGAATTTATGATACTTTGTTGTGTTAATTGTATAGGAAGGTGATTGGCTGCTTATCTAAATCTTATACGCTGTTATTCACGTAAATTGATTGCAAGGTGAGTTTTCTAATCTCTGATTCATATGTGTAATATGTGTGATGCATTGCAATGTGTATTATTGATCAATGGATCAAAGTGTAGGTAGCATGCTGCTTCGTGCAGTAGGAGCTACAATCAGCATTTAGCCTAGTGGGGCGGTGCAGTACTGTATCTATAAGAACAATGTGATATCTATATATGGTTATATATTTGCTTATATGATTTACAGTTTAGCATCCTCACTAAGCTATTGTACCTTATCATATTTTATCTTCTGTTTTGTAGGTTGTGATAACACCAAGGGCAAGGTCTCGATTTGACTGTTGGCTGCTTAAAACATTTTTTTGTAACAATAACACTCCTTTTGTGCAACTGAAACCACTTTCTCTTGTAGATATGCGTATACCTCTTTTATACAAAACTTATGCTTTCGTTGACTTTTCTAAACATGTGTTTTACGCAAATGAGGTTTATTTATGTAGTACTGGTGTTTTGAAATTTGAGGCGTTACATCAAGTAAGTTTACTTTCTCCCTCTCTCCCCGTCGCCTTCGAGCCCTTTCCTTATTAAATTTTCCCCAAGATCCATCACTTTTAAAATTTGTTTTTCATTTGTGGGTTTAATCTTTTATTTGTGATTTGATTTTGAATAATTCCAAATCCCATCACTATCTGAGTAGATTTTATTCACTTCTTTGTGGTAGACTCCTCTCTTCCTTCATCTGATATATGTAGAACCATGTTGAATCTTTAGAAGAACCATGTTAAATTTGTTTTATGTAGAAATTGTTGAATCTAAAACTGTAGAACCATCATAAATTTGAGAAACAGTGATTTGTTGAATCTGTAGAACCATGTTAAATTTGTTTTATGTAGAAACTGTTGAATCTAAAACTGTAGAACCATCGTGAATTTGAGAAACAGTGATTTGTTGAATCTGTAGAACCATGTTGAAACTGTTGAATCTAAATTTTTTTTGAAACTCTGATTTGTTAATCTGTCTGTATGAATCTTTAGAACCATGCTAAAACTGTTGAATTTGAGAAACTGATTGCTAGTATGATGATAAATTTGTGAATCTATCCTTGATTACTAGTAAGATGATAAATTTGTGAATCTATCCTTGATTGCTAGTAAGATGATAAATTTTTGTTCATCATCTTGATTATGAATTTGTATGCGTAGAAAAATTGTACCGACTTAATTAACAACACACAATCGTAGATAACGACAAACATCGTTGATTTTGACATGGTGAAACGTGGTTTTGCACACTATTCAAAGCTGAATTCACTAAACCCGATTCGAGAAGTTCAAATATTTGACCAAGATAAGAAGTGATCCTATAAATGTACACAAATTTTGGCAATTGAAATAAAGCGATAAAGAGACTTTGGTCAAATACATCTTGGAAGCGTAGTATAATCATTTGGGATGTTTTTTAGGATGTTGATTGGTATTCTGGATATGTAGGTTTTTGATAACTTTATGTAGATGTGTCGAAAGATTGTTATATTGTGTAGTAAAATCATCCAAAGTATATCTTCGATTGGATGTATCGGAAGAATACTATATTTTTTAGTAACTTTATGACAATTCGTATTGTAATGATTTTAACTTATGATGTTTATTAGCATGATTTTATAATTTATATAATATATTTTTACATAAAAGTTATAAAACAAACTAAAATTAGATAAAAATAACAAGAAGGGCAATTTTGTCATTTTACCTTACTAAAATCAAATTTATCTATGTTGTCTGCGAACCAAACAAAATATCGGATTGAATTCTAGTTCTATTTCCTGCCAACTAAACACATTACAGATTTAATTTTCAATTCTTGACAGATTCCAATTCCTTTAGAAATATTTTACGAACCAAACGTCATCTTAAAGTGAGCCACAACACACTATTGAAAACAGGTTTTGCTAATTAAAGTGTGCCGCCCTATACTATGAACCCTTTTTGTAACCTTAAAATGGATGAGAGATAATATGTAGAGGATGAGAGATAATCACGTAAAATAAAAATACAAGCAAATCATGGAGAGGTGGAGAAAATCGAAGAAGGATAGAAAAAAATCATGAGAAATACGAGATACATGTCACTCTCACATTCTTTCTTATACTTTTTATTCTATTTTTTTATCCTAACCACACACACACACACACATATATATAGAGAGAGAGAGGGGGGGGGGAGTTCACCAAAGATGAGATCAAGAAAGAAAATTAGTGGATTCTACATATCATCATTTAGTGGGTAGGAGAAAGAAGTAAGAAGATTTAATAGGAAGAAATATAAATTTTAGTGTATTGTATGACATTGATTTGGAGTGTTTTGAAATCTATAATATATAAGAGAGTAGGATACAAAAATGGTCGAATTAGCAGGGGTTTAGTTCATCAGAATGTATTGAATTTGTCACGTTTTGCTATATTATGTATCGAATTTTAAAAGTTTCTATTGTTTGTATCAAACATTTAATTTATCGCTATTGTGTGTATTAAACTTTTTATTGTATGTATTAAACTTATACATTTTTTCTTTTTTATGTAACCAAATTAAATACATACAATAGCATAAATAAAAAGTTTGATACAAATAATAAAAACTTTTAGAATTAATACATACAATAGTAAAATATGATAAACTAGATACAATTTAATGAATAAAACCCTATTAACAACATTGAATAAGTGTTGTTAATTAGTATATTAGATGTGACATGTGACATTCGTAATCTATATTATCTACCGATGTAAAAACGGTCGCATTAGTTGAGATTTAATTTATCAAAATGTATTCAACTTGTCACGTTTTGTTATAGAATGTATCGGAATTTTAAAGCTTATTGTGTGTATCAAATATTTAATTTGACCGCTATTGTGCTTATTAAACTTTTTATTGTATGTACTAAACTTATTTTTTTTCTTCTTTTCTTATGTAACCAAAATATATACAACAACAACAAATAAAAAAATTAATACACATAATAAAAACTTTTAAAATTTAATACATTTAATAGTGAAATATGACAAACTAAATACACTTTAATGAATAAAACCCTATTAACAATGTTAATAGGGAATAAGTATTGTTAATTAGTAAATTAGACGTGACATGTGAAATTCGCAATATATATCATCTACTGATATCATCCTTATCTATAAAGAAGAATCTTAATATCATTAGTCATCAGATGTCAAATTAAATTAATCTTTATTTGCCAGGTGAAAGTCATTAGTTATAATAGGTTGTGATATTCATCCAATTATATCATGTGAGTTAAAATATACCACTTAACTTGATAACAAGTGATTCAAGTAATCAGTTTATCTAATAAACAAAATAACTACTAAACTAATTAATTGATTATCAATAATGTGTAGCTAATGTTCAAGTGTTTCAAGATTTCAAATAAGTGACATCAACAAACTCGATAGTTGATATCAAGTGATTAAATTTCAAGTAAAGGATTAAATTTCAAGTAAGTGATTAAAAGTACTCAATTGACAAGTGACTGAAGTAAGTGATTTCAAATAACTAAAACAAATTAAGTAACTAATAATCAATAATCAATAACTTAAACAAGAAATCAAAGATAAAAGAAACTTGATACATGTTTTGTTAAAGTTTGAACAATTGAACTTTGAAGCCTTGATTCTAGAAATATGAAGGAGTCTCACTATGTGTTTCCTATTTTGCAACTCTACAAGAAATCAATGATTCAAATACAAATTGATTACCAAAAAAGCATCAATAAACTAAAATTAAGAAATAAAGATCAAATATAAATTAATTACTAAAATTTTTGAGTCTCACTCAAATGATAAAATCAGATCTCGTATGTGGTACACTGATTTCAAGTAACTTATACCGTCTACCAAAACTATGTTTTTTCTATTTTACTCAAAGGGTTAAAGAAATCTTTTCACTAATAAACGAAAATAGTATGCAATTGCAAGTCACTGATTAAAATACAAAATTTGAAAATGCCTACAACCTACAAAAATCACCAACTCTGAAATTACAGGATACGAATTGCCGATGGTCAGATCATTTTGTAAGAAATCGCCTAATGTGATTAGAAAAGACCAAATAATTCTGGATTAGATGATAATTTACAATTGTGGTTTGTTTTTACGTTTCATCGTTTGCAAAGAACGAAAGGGCGAAAGGAGAATCAATCACCAACAACTTTTGAATTTTGATCCATACCCAAATAGTTTGTCGTAACATGATTTCGCTTTTTTCCCCTACGAGGTGCATCCGAGATTTCCAGTTCGATTGCTATTTTAATTTCTAAGTCTGTGTTTCAAATATTAAGCCTAAGAAATTGGGCTTTTTTTTCTTATTTGTCTGTACATTTAGGCTCAATAAACTTGGTTATATGTATGTATGTATGTATAAGAGACTACTAATTGTGGACCCCGTCTAGCCATGGACCTTAAACGGTTGCCCATATAGTCCGCCCCTTAAGACGGCTCTGTTTATCTTTATTTTATAAGTAAGAGGATATGTAGAAATGCAAAATAGAAAGATACAAAATCTCTCGTGTTTTAGATTCATTAAATTAGAACATATCTATTGTAAAAAAAAAACAGGAAATTAAAGCGTATCAACTCTTTTTTAATTACTTTTGAGGTAACAGTATATCAATCTTCTGGTATTAATCATTAACAAATGGGACACATGACGAGATACATACAACGATAGACTAAAATTGAATAAAATTTGGGTCATGATGTCCCTCCCTCCCTCCGTATATCGGACTTCTAAACTTCATCTATAATTCGTTGATCCATTAACAAAAAAAAGGCCACAAAACACAAACGGCCCGTACCATCACTCGAAGGCTTCTACTTAAACACGGATGGCTATATATATTGCCTGCCTAATGTAAGCCGTAAACCCTAATTTTGTGTTGCCATCCTTCTCCCTTCGACTTCTTATTCCTTTTCTGGTTGGTTGGTAGGTCGATTGATGTGAAGAAAACCTGATCTACCGACTACAATCGCCTAAAAGAATCATTAATTTTCTTTCCTTTTTGTTTTGTGTTGTTTAGTCGTGGGGATTGTTTGTTCTAAACGAGTCATATGAACTAGATCTGATACACTTTGGTCAATTTTTCTGTTTTCAATGTCATGATATATGACGATGAATGGGGCCTATGATGCATCCAGATCTTGATGATATTTTAAGGTGATTATAAATCAAGAAAATGAATCATCGCAGCTGAGGCTATTTCTGTTTAAAAAGTTTGCCATTTGTGTGTGTTTAAATGACGATGATAGTGAAATTTTGTCACTGGGCAGACTATTAATTAAAAACCTTGTTTAAATTTGCACACATATTTTGAATTTCTATTCAATGTTTTGCTGAGGTTTGTCATTGTAACTTGCAAGGCTTGAATCACATTTCAAAGTTTTACCTTGTAACTTGAGACGAGGACGACGAATGGTTTTCTATAAATGTTTAACCTTTTTACGTGGATAATCACCTCGTATAAAATGACTCGGAAATTTATTTAAGACATCTATTGACCACCGAGGATCGATTTTGACCAAAGACGATAAACTTGACCGATCGGATGATTTCTAGGTCGGTAGGTCGGTGATAACTATCCAGACACCGGTTAATCGGCTGCCGAGACTGATTTTTACAACACCGCCTATACGTAAGGTGGAAACCCAAAATTTGGTATTGTTAATTGATCTTTAAGATCATTGTTTTACACACTCTTTTGACACAGTGCGCACCATTTTTAAATTTTAAAAAAAATAATGAAACTATATGTAGCATGCAACACATGCATGCTTACGGCAAACCGTTAGGTTGTGCACCACTACTACGGGGTGACAATTCTCGACACGACACGAAGATAATACTGACATGCTAACCCCCAAACCAGTGACAGGCCAATTCGAACAACACACGATTGCCACATGTCTGAATGATGGTAAATGCTAACGTGTCATTGTCGGAATAATGGTACCTTGAGGTTTGTATACATTCTGGATTGATTGGTATCTTCCTTAGTAAATGATTGATTTTTTCATCCCAATTTCCTCAGAGAAGAGCATTATGGCTAGGGTGAATAGTTGTTCTATCCCTCTCTAATGGTAGTTGGATTTAGAACATGTATACTTGACTCAGGGCCCTGATATTTTGTTTGAAGGTTGGCTTGAGATTCAAACATCCACATGAAAGGGTAATAATAGTATGTAACTTATAGCCTAGTGGTATTAGGTTAAAAAATAAAACAACCAAATGGTCGATAATTTAAGGGGCAACAGTCACAAATTTTCAAAAACTGAAAATACACAGAAGGGGTGTCTAGCTAGGCTGGATTCGAAAAAAGCAATTGGAGGGGTGGGGGTGGTGTTCCCCGCGCCACTGACATCTTGCACCCTTCCCATTTGACGGGGAGTTATTCCATCTATACTATATTATAAAGCATTTAAGACTTTTGTTTAAACTATTAAATTTTAAGTGTTTTAAAATTACTAAATTATCCCTTATTTAAACTAAATTGAGTAACTATTAGATATAGTTAATTAGATTCTTATATTCCATTTTAATAACTAAACTTTACATAATTAAGAAAATCAAAGTCAATACAATTTTTTTAAAAGTCAAAGTCAATACAAATTAAATTAATTATTAAAAAATATTTTCGTAACTTTTTTTTTTCAATTACGGAGAACAAAAAAGTAAAGGAAATGGACATGTTAACGAGTAGAAATTATTCGCAAACAAAAATTACTCGATGTCATCGTATTACATGAATACTATACTCCCTACGTCTTGAAAACGGACATATTAACGAGTATAAATTATTCGTTGCCGCCGCATTGCGCGGGTATCATGCTAGTTCTCCTAAATATGATTAGGACTTTCAATTTGTTATTTAATCAAAAGTCTACACTGGACATATTAATTTTAAGAGCAATAGTTAACTGCTATGGGTGGTGCATATATGCATATATATCATATTTAAGTGACAACTCTTATAAATAATAAATGATAAACATGACTATTAAATTGATTGATGTTATATAATTTAGATTTGAGTTGTAGAGCTGTAAATAGCATGAGCTTTCCAACATGTCGCGCATATACATACAGTTGCACAAATACCTGATGTTCCATCATCTATCCAAATTGCAATCTTAGAACTATTCACAAGTGTGTGTTAGGTACAATAAATTAAAAGAAAATTATCCTCCAAGTTTATAATAGTTTCGCTACAAAAAAAGATACTAACAATGCTTGGACATGAAAAAAAAAAAAATTTTTTTTTACTGGATTGTACCCCCTTCTTTTGGATAAGGGAGCAGCAGTGAAGTTCAGCCTTATTTTTATTGTACCTTACACTGAAACACACACGCATGAAATTTTCTAAATCAAAGTTCACTTGAGCAGATAATAAAATTTAGCAATCTCGTTTTTGAAGATTTTTTGTCAGGATTGATCATTAAGCCGCAAGTTGATCTTGTTGTCAATGAGAGGGCTGGATAAGGACATAATACATTACTTTTTTTATTAATTCATGAAAACATTTACTTGTCAAAATCAAAGTAGTTAGATGTTAATGTACATATATATTTCACATATAAATGAATGCTGTTACTCTAGGTCTCGTCCTGGGATGCGACTCGATCGTGGCTCCCTCATTTTCGTCAGATGGTTTCCACAAAGTTTGCAACAAGATTCTTTTCCTTCAATGAAAACATTGACACATTACACCTATAATATTAATGACATGGAATCTTACTCGTCATTGACGATGGCAACATCTCTCTATGTTGAAATTTCAGATGCTTCTTCTTTGGTTGGACATACATCTGTATTTTGAAATGGAATAGTGCAGCAAGCTTAGTTCCCTCTTTTTCAGTAGCATGGACTCAATATGTAAGTAACATATTAATTGACATAAGAAAAAATCTTTAAAATAAAGAAAAACCAATAAGGAGGGGTACCCCAGAATTATTCAGAACAAGTCTCTTAAGCTCACTTCCAGAAAGCTTATTTGTGTGTGCCCATTTCCCAATACTTTAACAAGCGATGTCCACCTTTTTTATTGCCCAGACTTGATATGAACCACATTCGAGATTTGTCTAGGCAATTTAGCTTCAAATGACAATCTACATGTAGGATAAAGGTTGTAATGGTTCACAAGTTAACACGAGCAGAGAATTTAAGAAATTACTTTTTGTTGTTTCATTGAAAAGTAATTACTTTAAATAAAAACAAGAGCATTGTTTTAAAGAAACTAACTAACTTCTTAAACTATCAAGCTCATATGTGTTATTGAGCGAACATTAAATCAAAAGTTTTAAATAATTGTTTACAATTTAGATCTTTGACTAAAGAGCTCAATTAACACACAACAACAAAACCCAACCCCGCCTAAGCAGGGTATGGGGACACTCATATCTATACCTCAAGGTAGAGAGGCTGCTTTCCAAGAAACATATAAGCTTAAATTTGTCAACTAAAAATAAACTTGAAGATGAAGAGAGATAAACCTAGGGCTTGTCTTGTATGGACTTTTGATACTTGATTTGAAGGAAAACTAGCCTAACAATGATTTCTACTGGAAGGTGTTACTACATACCTCTTAAGTCCTAAATCGACACTAACTAGACTTTGTAGCCTTGATCCTCAACTTTAGATTCATAAACATCGCAACCCAAGACAGATGGAACGTGAATGGCATTCTGAGTAAAAAGCCATGATCAAAAGTTATATAATACACACACACACACACACATACATACTCTAGACCCTCTTACGCTCCGTTCTCGAGTTTTTTAAGGAAGAAAAGGAAAGAGAATGAAAGTGAAGGGAAAGAAAGGATCAAGTTGTGCTCTTGAGTTGGAAGGAATAGGAAGGAAATGGAGGGAGAGCCATCTCCTTCCAAATCATCCCACATTTGGGAGGATAAGTTTTTAACCAAATAGCCCCTCCTTCCCCTCCCTTTCCCCCCTTAAATAAACTTGAGAACACACAACTTGATGGTTTCATTCCCTTCCCCTCCCTTTCCTTCGGAATCCTTCCAAAAAACAACTCGAGAACACAGCGTTAATGTTGACATAAAAAGGTGTATTTAGTTATTTAACTATTTTACCTTAATACAATTACCTCTCAATTTACCTTTGATGCATCATATTAACATGCTGTTTCTCAAACATACCATTTCCTTATTCTAAATACCAATAAAGATTAAAGGAATGTTGAATGACCAACAATAGTTGCTAAACCTGCTTTTTTACACCCATTATAACTTGAAATAAATGATAAATATCCATGTAATCTGTACCTACATAGGCTACGATCAATATATATTTTATAAAATCGTAATTACTAGATTGATATTAATAAGAAAAACTCTCTAGTGTCACTGTGAACTAAATTGATTATCCTGATAGATAGAATCATGTAAAATTCTAGTGTTTTTTTTTTTATTTTCCTGAACTTTTATTTTTGTCTTGTCCCTATTATTATGAGTTGGTGAAATCACATATAGATGTGTGGTTGCTTTGTCTGCAAATAGAAGTCCAAATTGACTATTATGTCCCATGTATTTGATAGTGTATTTACCAATTGTCAGGCTGAACTAATCTTAACCATGTTGGTTTGAAGTGTCTTTTCCCACCATTTCATGACACAGAGTGATGCCTGTGCCACACAAATGAAAAAAACAAAGAAAACCCCACCAAAGAAAAGCATAATCTCTACAAAAGGAGTCTAAAAACTGCAAGTAAACTGCACATACATGAGTAAGGGTAGAGTTGGTATTCAAAGAACTAAAACCCTGGTGATCTACAAGTAAAATAAGGTTTTTTTTATTCACTTAGGGCGGAAATGAAGTAAACTTCATTATAGCAATAAAGAGGAGCAGGTAAACAAAAAGGTTTGAATGAAGAAGCAAATGTAAAGATGTTTTTAACCTTCAGAGGAAAAAATAGCCACATAAACAAGAACCAAAGCGTTGTCAATGGGTTTCAAATTTACAAAGAAAACAAAACCCTCAAAACAATTAAACCATATTGTTCATGGATTATGTATCAAAGGAATTGGAATCTTACCAAGAAATTGGAACCTGATGAAATATGATTATACCACTCACCACTACAAATTGTGTTAGGTTGTCTACTAAGGAATGTGATTCTACCACCACCTGCACCACCTCTAACCACTCTAATCACACCCTGATAGTGGAACCCTAACTAGGAATGAAGGAAGATTGAGTCCTAACCTGCTAACATGAACCAAATCGAAGCAAATGAAAAACTAAACGGAGCTTGAACTGCGAATGATATCGAGCCCTAACCTGCAAACGATGAGCCAAATCGAAGCAAACAAAGATTGCTGGAAACCTAAAGCAAGTGTGTCACCACCAAAATCAAAGTAGAAAGATGGAACGACATTGATGGTGGTTTGATGGAACGATGGTGGTCTAGTGGTAACAAAGATATGACGGTGGTCTGAAGGTGGCGAGCGGATGACAGTGATGGTGGTTTGATGGATTGAACAGTAAACGCGAAGTAGGTTATGAAGACGTCGAGGTGTGTTGGTGACGGAATTTGAGGGCTGAATTCAATTCCTTGGCACCCCAAGGTTTGTAGATTCCTTCATAGGAATTTGAAGGAATTAGATTCAATTCCTTCACTCTCTTCCAACTAAACACGGGATGTGAAGGTATCTAATTCCAATTTCATCACCTTCCATGGGATTTAAGCAAACCAAACAGCTCTGAATGTCAACCTAATGTAATCAATAGTTGTACAAATCACAATTTAAAACAACATACATGTACTCTGAATGCTACAACATGTCTGAAAAGGCCAACCAGTGCCGTTAATGTTGACTTCTTTATTGATATACATTGTTCAAAAAAGTTAGCATTTATAAAGTAATTACACAAATACAACTAACCATATGATGTAAAAGGTCATAAAAGGCCAACCAACTATAAAAACATCAAAAGTTATCACATAACATTCAGTTTGGGGTCATATATTATGTGAATTTGTTATGTGTTGTTGACTTCTATATATTCAAAAACCACTTCATCAAATTCTTTTCTAACATTTTTTTTTTGCATCTTTCATGTTTCATTTTGTCTGTAAGTTCTTATAACTTATCTTGTTTGAGGTGTTTGAATTCGACTTGAGTGACCCTAGTGATAATAGGGTAATCTTGTTACTTTTTTTAGTTGACTTCGTATAGGAAGTTGGATGTTTTTCTTAATTCAATTTAAACAGCAAATGAGGTATTGAATGATTTTTCTTGATTTGAAGTGGGATGATTTTTGACCTGGGTGTACAGAATGTCTTTCTAACATTTTGTTTATGGCTATTAGAATAGAAACTTGTAGTCTTTTTTACCATTGGTTTTCCATTGTCATTGATGCAAATGTATCTAGTTTTTCCAATTGATTTGCCTATGTTATAGACGAGCATTGTTGTGTGATTCTTACACAGCTATGGTTTATGAGTATTAAATGGTAAACCCACCAATAAGTTTGATTATTTTGACCAAAAAAACAGCCAATTGCTTTGGATTCTTTGATGTTTAATCAGCTAACTACAAGCAAAAAAGATCACCATCTCCACTAATCACAAGAACAACCATCTTGTTGTAAAGTATATGATTTGATATCCCCACTGATTTCCATGGCATGCTCGTTGTTACGCTCTTATGCAGTCAATAGCGGTGGATAGCAGTTAGCGGACCTAGACAAAATAGCGGTGGGAAATAGCGGAGGGCTAATAGCGCTGCTATTTCCGCTATTTGAACGCTATTTTAATGCGTTTTGCACTTCTTTTTTTGGCGGATTATACTTGTTTTGGGCAGCCCTTTGAGCCCGTCTGCTTTATGCCCAAGACTCCAAACCCAATATAATATTAAACCTAATTGCCGCATTCTTTCCCTTCTTCATTGACGACACCCGAAGAAGTCCAGCCTTCATCTTCCTTCAACGTCAACAGCTCCGGCCTTCGTCTTCCTTCAACGTCAACAGCTCACACTCCACAGTCGACAAATCTACACTCCACAGTCAATTCCCATATCACTATTTACTATATTAGTGTACTAAATAAGTTTTATACAATGCTTTTAATTAATGTTTTATGATTTTAATTTTAATTTTATATATATATATATATATATATATATTCTACGTAATATTAAAAACCACTATCCCAAATCAGAGACTTTGACCGCTATTTGATTTCCCACCGCGATAACTGCATAGACGCTCTCTCATTCATAAAAAACTGAATCCAAATCATGCATTTAGTTCATGTGAATAAAATAATAAACAAGATGAAAGTAAAGAGCTAACCTGAAATACATTGAAAATCCAATGTTGCAACCGCGCCCAGTTTAGAGAAATCTTACAACAGACTATCACCTCCTACTCGATGGAAAGTATAGAAAATTCCGACATAATGAGGATCTTTTGAATCCTCTTCAAGTAAATTTCTTGTCTAATGTAAAATCACCAATTGATGTTGCATGTCATTCAACAGTTATCGTTCTTATCAAATAAGCCTTGTCACAACCAATGGCCTCTGAAAACGTTTGGAACAATGCAAACATACCAGGATCAAATCAAAAGAAGTCATCTTTATGTTTCTGTTTTTGTTCTTTTTGTTCTTTTATTTATCTCTTTCCCCAAAAACTCAAGAGTTGTATCAGTGACATGATTTGGAGGACAACCTGCATCCACCATCATTTTCAAAAACCGTTGAGCTTCATTCAGTCTACCTGCTTTGCTATTAACTTCAATAAGTGTATTATAAGTGACAACATCAGGGTTTATTCCACTCTTCTTCATCTCCTCAAAAACCCTATTTGCCTCATTAAACCGTCCACCCTTCCCCAATACATTAATCAAGGTATTATACATCACCATATCAAGAAAACCTCCGTCTGTAAGTTTTCTCAAAACATCACCAGCTACATCAGCTCGCCCCATTTTACCAAGTGCTTGAAATATCACATTGTATGTCGCAACGTCAGCAACACTAAACTTTTCTCCCATCTGAGAAACAACTCCATAAGCCTCATTCAAATGCCCCTTCTTCACCAATGAACTCATTAGCGAATTGTAAGTGTAATTCACAGGATCAACACCCAAATCAGTAAAAATTTCAAACAACTTGCAGGCTAAGCTTAGTTTTCCTTTTGTCAGATTTATAAATAAGTAGGTATTCACCATATTAATATCAAAAGAATCTACACCTTTTTCCTCAACACGCTTCCCCCTTGATAAAACCAGTAGCTTACTCTGTGATTTCGCTTTATCAGCCAAATGATCCATGTATGACGATGATGACCATGGGTCTATGGCTTCTTTACTAGGAGAATTCGATTCAGAAGAAGTTATTAAAGACAAGATTTCTTTAAAATCACCTTTCTCGGGAAACATAGGGGTTAAATCTCCTTTTCTGTTTTGTGGATCTTTCATTATAGCTTCCATATTAGCTTTCCATTTAACAACAGTTGGCATTAGATTACCAATTTTTATATGCTTCAAGAGCCTATCAGTCCAATCAGTTCGTCTTTCTTTATTAATAGCTACCAAAAGATGAGTTATTGTAACTAAATCAACAACAAAGCCTCTGGCTTCCATCTCTTCCACCAATTCTAGAGCTTCTTCAATCATTCCCTCTCTACATATATGAAATATAACAATAGAATAAGTGATCCTGTCCACAAAATCACCTTTCTTTTTTAGATCTCCAAACAATGCATAAGCAGCTTGACCTCTTCTGTTTTTAAATAACCCATCAATCAATATATTGTATGTGCAGCAAGAAGCCCTCACACCATCATCAACCATTTTCTCAAACAATTGGCATGCTTCCATAAGCTTTCTTGATTTTAGAAACCCGTCTAGCACGGAATTATACACAATAGTATCCGGACGAAACCCGTTATGCTGCATTTCACTAAAGATTTTGGTTGCATCATTCATTCTATAACATTTACAGCAGCCTTGTATGATTATACGATATGTGAAAGCGTCTGGCTCATGGCCTGAGTTTTTTAATTCCTCCCAAACAATAAGAGCATCGTTCACTTTCCCGTTAAAGCAAAGAGTTTGAATCAAACTGTTGTAAGTGCACAAATCAGGGCTCACGTTCTTTTCCTTCATCTCCTTGAAAAGATTTAATGAAGTTTCCAAGTCTCCCCAATTACCAAGCCCATGAATACATACATTGTAACCCCAAACATCCACCGGAAAATTCTTAATCTTTTCCCTCAACTTGTCAAAAACATTTCTGAATTCTGATTTCATGCTTGCCTTTCGTAGTGCAACAAGCAACTCACTACAAGCAGCAAGATCAATGAAGCTATAGTTTTTATCTGTAACCGACTCCAAGAGCTTAAAGAATGTAAACAAGGCCATATTTAGGTGATTACTACCAACAAGGGCAACAAGAACAGAGTTGTAAACATCAGGGTTTAGTTTATCCAGTATATTCTCCGTGTGATCCAATATTTCAAGAGCAGAATCAAAATTACCAAACTTTATGAAAGAATCAAGCAGGAATTTGAATGTTGATGACTCAAGAACTACTCCTTCACGATTCATGGAGGAAAGAAAGTCAAATATATCATTTTTATGAATGACAGGATTTATACAAAGGGTCTTGAGCATCTGGGAGTAAGTGCCTGCCGAATGTTTGTAGTTATGCCTGAGAGAACACCACTTGAAAAAATCAATCCTTTTTGATACGTCAAGAGAGCTTCTTCTAAGAACATCAATAACAAATGATTCAGAGAGTGAAATCAAACTTGAGTCTTCATTGTTAAGGTTACGAGTACCTCCGGGCTTAGAGATTGATTTCACTATGGAAGCAACGAGGAGAAAAGAACCCAGTTTTGTTTTCAAAGTATTGGGCTGAGTAATTGTGGTTTTGCTACGAATGTATAAATATCGGAAAATGTTTTTATTGGGTGATGTTCTTAGTATTCCATGGAACATTGCAGCTGTTTCGATCGAAGCCAGGGGTGGAATTTTCTCCACTGGTGGGAAAAAAAGAAATAACCATAATGTAAACTAAGTATAAATAATTAAAGATAACACAGGTCGGGTCAAAAAAATCAAACTTCTTTGAGTAAAAACTCAAAAATTTACTTAAAAAATAAACTTTTTAGCATAAACTTACTGTTGTAAAATGAACCTAAATCAAAACCTAACAAACTAACAATGTTTCATATTTCAAGAGTAACATATTAACAATTTCTAAATACCTTCACCACCATCTATTGCCCTTCTTTTTAAATACGTTTCCATTTATTTAAAACCTAAATCAAAAGTTAAATAGTCTAATTTAGGTCGGAAACAATCAGAGTCAATAAACACATAAACACAAAATTTAGGCAGTACAATAAAAAATCTAGAAACACAAAAATCATATGAAATTCATATCATATCACACTTACATTTAGGGCCAAACCATTTGAAATTCATATCATATCATTCATCTAATATTAAGCATTTAGGCAAAATTACCTTTAGGTTCCAAACTTCCAATTTAGGGCAGAAACTATTTCAAGGCTTCAAGTTTTAAGGCAAATGACACATACCTGTAGATTGAATGGCAAAAATCGATTAGCAGAGGCTGCTTCTTTTTTTCTTGGTTAGTTTGTTCACCAATCGACACTTCACATTGTGAATTGATGCTTCAACAGTCGACACATACTAAGGTCTAAGAATTTATTAATGGCTTCAACGCTGCTTCTTCCTTGCTTGCTTCGACAGAAGACAAAGAAGGAAAAAAAAGGGTTAAGCACTTGTTCTTTCTTGCTGCTTTCTTTCTTGCTTCGACGGCAGAAAACACACAGATAATAGATTCATCCCTCGTCTCTCTTACCGGCTAAACAGAGGCCAAATGATTTTATGAGTTTTAAAGCTTGATAGGATGTTTTTCATAAGAATCTTCAAATATATAAACAAAATACTAATTTGAATAAAATTTATTATACTTTTACGGGTTATGTTTAATAAAGTCCATTTGAAAAACATAGTGCTAAAATTTTAATATTCAATCACATATGATTTAGTATACAATCACATGTGATTTGTAAAAGCATCACATGTGAATTACGAAAAATTACAAAAATTTACGAAAATGCCACTCCGCCTAAATTTTTAAAATTTAATCTGAACTATTGATGTCATTGATCCAAATGCTAAAATTAGTCCCTTAGAACTATGAATCAATTATGGACTATATTGAAAATTCTTCATACCTTTATTAAACCAGTTTATGAGGGTAACATTATTTAAATTAGATGATATTAATATTACAGATCATTTTCTCGTAAATTAATGTTAATTATATAATTTGATTTATCTATTTTAATAAAAATTAAAATCCAATTTTGGCTTTTCTAAGTCAAAATTAGATTCAATTTTAACTTTAATTTGAGTTCAAATTTTTAGAGATAATTTCATATGCGTCCTGCTTAAACCTTAAAATATTGTATTTGTCCACTCTAATTTAAAAATATCATATTTACCCTTTATAACATTTTAAAATATCATATTTAACCAAATTTTTAATTTTATTATTTTAAATATTTCCTAAATATTCTAAATTCTTTTTAATTATAACCAATAAAAGCTTGATCTTACTGTCCTTAATTGTATCAATAATGATTGATTATTTGTACAAGAAATATAATCGTGTCTCTTCCTATCATGGCACCCCAGCGTTTCTTCCGTCATGTCTAACCTCCCTATCACGTCGACGCTTTTATCGCTAGTCTGAGTGATGACGTCAGTCATTATTTAAGTTTTCATTTATTTCATATTTTATAAGTATTTAATATCTTTTTATTAATTTTTAATATTTGTAAATTTTTAAACCAACTCATGTATCACACGAGTATTTAATCTAGTTAATTATTATGATATGTTACGGAGTATGACGTAAAGATTATCACGGGGCTAGGTTGAGGACCGATTCAAAGGTGTCTTGATTTTGCTAACCCTTTTTAACTATACAACCTAATAGGAAAATTACTAGCATCATACCTACGTAATGTGGCGACGGTAAATAGTTTTTGTTTTGTTACATGTCGTTTTCAATAATGCAATCATATGTTATTCGCGTTACAATGTCACGAAATAATTTTTGTTGAGATGTCCATTTTCTATTTTACATCTCTTTTGTTTTCATCAACTCTTTTATTAAACATTAAAATAAGAAAAAAAATTATATTTATAAAATAAAGGAGAGAAAAATAAGATTTTGGGAATTATGTTGATGTGGTTGAAAATTTATGTTGTTATGAAAAGTTAAGATTAAGTCACTGAGATTAATCTAGATAGAATGAAATAGTATTGATTGAAATTTTAAGAAACTCTTAAAGTGAAGGAAAAATAAGGTTAAATGTTTGATTGAAATTTTAAGAACTCTTAAAGTGAAGGAAAGATAAGGTTAAATGTTTTATATAGTATATATATATTGTAACATCCTCAATTGGGCCTATTTGTGCGCTCCATTTGGTACGTGAATTAATTTAAAAGAATTAATTTAAAAGTATATGATAAGTATTAATAGAAAATATGTTATTGGCCAGTTAAATGTGGTTTTAAAAACAGTAATAAAAATAGATAA
>JAUEJL010063819.1:0-17854 GCA_032274825.1 Drosophyllum lusitanicum | reverse complement strand
GTTCGCGAACATTTCACATACACATAGCTGATCCAATCAGGATCATTCATTAAGCATGCATATTCATACATTTCAACAAGGCGGATCCAATCTGGATCCATAACATGCATAACATCATCTTCCAACATAGTTGATCCAATCAGGATCAGTATCATTCATTCATTCATCGTACATTCATCTAGTCATTCATTCATCGGACATAACATCATTATTAACTAGGCGGCTCCAATCTGGATCCGCTGGCATGCACCTAATACATGATCTACAAGTATTCAACATGGTATAGTACAACAAAGTAACATGACAAGACTTACATCTTTACTCTGAAGCATATATGCAACAAGTGCTACAATAAACATTTCTATGTCACATTTAATTCAATTAACAAGCAAGTCTTCCTCTACTGAGACTTATGAAAGTCGGTACTCACTTGAGTAGCTTATTGCACTGATTACTTTGACTCCTGTTCAGCTAACTCGGCAAGTTCACCTAAATTCATTATCGTTCACGTTAAGCGTTTATACATATGGGATTCTACTACTAGAACCTTTACAAGAACTATCTAAGGCTTATAACACCTTAGAATAATCTCACATGAACTAGCACAACATGTGCCTTCAAAACACTTAACTTTGAAAAATGGACTTTTCTGATTTTCACCCGACGCGTCGCGTCTAAGCACAGGACGCGTCACGTCGCGCTCTTCATGCGACAGTCGGATATGAAAGTCGGATCACCCAACAATCGGATCACCCGAAAGTCGGACCAAAAGATCGGATCAAAAGGTCGGATGAACAAAAGTCGCATGGAAACTTGAAGGTCGCATGACTTGTGGGGAACGCGTCGCGTTTCCCTACTCGAAGCGTCGCGTCGCGTGCAGACCTGCACTTCATCTTCATCTTGTTCATTAACCATCCGACTTTCTTTTCAAACTTATCATTTTCCAGATTTATAAACTTGTTAGTTTTACTTTAAAAACACTTTAGAACCTCATATTCCATCCATATAAACTTCATAAACTCATCAACACCATTTAAAAACACTAAACATACAAAACCCACTTGTCAAGTAAGCTTCATATGTTCTTCAAAGGTGTTTCTATATGAACTTGAGTTTCCAGCCATAACACAACTCACAACTATTACAAATCATGCTTAAACTTCATAACAAACACCAACTAACCTTCTTTGGATTCAAAGAACCTCAAATCTTCAATCTTTTCTTCTTCAGAAGCTCACGAGAGAAAGGGAGCAAGTGTGTGTTTTCTTTCTTTTACCAACTTTGACTAGTTTTGTCTACTTAACATACACATATATATGTAATCTTATTTTGAGGCAAACCACCTCTGGATTTCTTCTAAATATCCCCCCTTTTAATTCTTTTCTTAATATATATTTAACTTTTAATTAACCAATACACCATTACATATATATACATATATATTTTTTCACTTAAACACAACTTTATTTAAATAACTTAATACATACATATATACAACTTGGACTATTCACATATTCTACTAATTTATGTACATTTACAAACGATTTACGACTATGCCCAAATCGAGGATGTTACACTATAAGAAGGAAAAAGGTCCAAAAGTATTTGGTGACAACAATCATGGCAAAACCAAGGGTTATGACGAACTTCATAATAGGAACCTCAATTTATCAAATGTGTCATATGTTAAAGGACTGAAATACAATCTCATAAGCATAAGTCAATTATGTGATGGAGATAATAAGATACATTTCAACAAGACAGGGGCTCCATACTCAATAGTGAAGGCAAAGAAGTGTTGAGTGCCAAAAGAACCAAGGATGTGTGCATATTAGACATGTCCTCCGGTGATCCATCAAAGGAAAGATGTTTGTATTCTAAAATATTATTGATACAAACTGGTTGTAGCACAAGAGACTTTCTCACTTGAACATCAAGAATATAGTGTTAGGACTGCCTTCTCTGACTTATTCAAATCCTAAGGCTTGCTCAACATGTGAGAAAGGAAAGCAACACAAGACGCATTTTCCATCCAGGCAAGCTTTCTCTATCACTAAAACATTCTTTATGTTAAATATGGATCTTTTTGGTCTTGTTTCAACCGCATGTTTTGGTGAATGTAGTATGCTCTAGTTATGGTTGATGAATTCTCAAG
Source organism: Drosophyllum lusitanicum (assembly GCA_032274825.1). Lineage (NCBI taxonomy): Eukaryota > Viridiplantae > Streptophyta > Magnoliopsida > Caryophyllales > Drosophyllaceae > Drosophyllum > Drosophyllum lusitanicum. The sequence continues at coordinate 15,699 of JAUEJL010063819.1, read as the reverse complement.
ATACACTTGGGTATTCTTTTTAAGAGCTGAGAGTGAGGCTACTGAGGAGATCATTTATTTTATCAAAAACTTGGAATTTATGAATGGCAATCTAGTCAGGATGTTAAGAAGTGATCGAAGAATTCTGTGATGAGAAATTGATATCTCAAAACTTTTTTGCTTTTAGAACCCCACAATAGAATGGTGTTGCTGAAAGAAGAAACAAAACTCTCATTGAGGTAGCTAGAACAATGATGTGTGAAATTGAGTTAAGTTTCAACTTCTGGGCTAAAGCTGTTTGTGCGTGTTTCACTCAGAACAGATCCCTGGTGATTAAAAGGCACCCCAAAACACCATATGAAGTTCTAAAGGGAAGAAACCAAACATCAGTTTTCTACACATCTTTGGTTGTCAATGTGTCATTCTCAATCAAAAGGATCAATTGCAGAAATTTGGACCAAAAGCTGATAAATGAGTGTTTGTTGGCTACTCTATGATCTCAAAAGCTTACAGAGTCTACAACCTCAAAACAAAAGTCATTGAAGAATGTATCAATTTAAGTTTCAATGAAAACGGCTTTGTTGCTTCCTATTCTACTAATCATGTTTCAGGTGAATTAGAAGAATCTGTTCCAAACCCAAATCCTTTGAACATGCACTCACCTTCAACCAATCATACCCCTATGTTTAATAATGTTATGTGTGAATCAACTTCACTGGACTCTAATTCCATATCAAACATTCCATCCTAAGTAGAGATACCTACTGATAGCGCCACTGAAGTTAACTCATCTAATCTATAAGAAGAAGAAATTTCATCGGGTGATCCTCATTTAACTTCAACTCCCTAAGTCCAAAATCCCATAATTCCCTCAAATATCCAAAATACGTTTAAAGACCACAGATATCATCCTCGTGATCTGGTTATAGGCAACATAGAGGATCTAGTAAGAACAAGATCAAAATTTTGCAAGTTCTGTTTATTTTTTGGATTTGTCTCTATGATATAACCTAATAAGATTGATGAAGCCTTGAGTGAGCCCCACTGGGTTAATTCCATGCAAGATAAGTTGGCTGAATTTACAAGAAACAATGTTTGGACACTTGTGCCAAGACCAAAGGACAAGTCCATCATTGGTACAAAGTGTGTGTTAAGAAACAAGATGGATAAAAAAGGCTTGATTATCAGAAACAAGGAAAGACTAGTTGCACAGGCTATTGTCACGAAGAAGGTATTGACTTTGACGAGACATTTGCTTATGTTACAAAACTAGAAGCAATAAGCCTGTTCCTAGCCTATTGCCTTCAAAGGCTTCAAAGTATTTTAAAATTGATGTCAAGAGTGCATTTTTAAATGGAGAATTGTAAGAAGATGTGTATGTCAAACAGCCTCAAGGTTTTGAGGACTCCAAGTTTCCAGATCATGTTTACTTTTTAAACAAAGTTTTATATGCACTGAAACAAGCTCCAAGAGCCTGGTATGATACCGTCTCTTACTTTCTGACTACTAAAGATTTTACAACAGGTTGCATTGATAGCACTTTGTTTATAAGGAAGTACAAAGGTGATGTGATACTTGTCCAAATTTATGTAGATGACATTTTATTTGGGTCTACAAATTTGGAACTATGTTAAAAGTTTTCTAAACTCATGTATGATAATCACCAAATGAGCATGATGTGTGAGTTAAATTACAATCTTGGTCTGCAAATTCAATAAGACGCAGAAGGAATTTTCATACATCAATCTAAATACATCCAAGATTTACTCAAGAAATTTGATTTTGAAAATTGTTCTTTAATGAAAACACCTATATCTAGTGCTATTAAGCTAGGAAAAGGCACTGATGGCAAGTCAGTGAACTTTACTACTTATAGAGGTATGATTAGGTCACCTTTGTATTTAACTACAAGTAGACCAGATATCATGTTCTCAACATGTCTTTGTGCAAGATATTAAGCAGATCCCAAGGAATTCCATTTGTGTACTGTTAAGAGAATATTCAGGTATCTCGAAGGAACTCCCAATCTTGGTCTTTGGTACCCCAAGGAATCTCAATCTTGTTCTACAATTGATTTTCTCCTCAGAAGAAAAAGAGCAAAAAGAACCACCCGTGCTACATCAGTCCAAGCTCCACAAGTCCAAAGGCAACAACCTCCATCTACTTCTGCTCTAAGGGATAAAGGAAAGAGAGTTACGAACCCTAAGTAACAACAAGAAGAAGAAGAAGAAAGGAGAATTGATGAACTTAAGAGGAAAGGTGAGGAAGAAAAGAACATGTTGAAGATGGCTAAAGCACTAAACATAACCCTTGAGGAACTTCTTCAAGCAAAAGAGTTAGCTCTGTTAGTCTCATATTTGTCTATATTCCATCCCTGAAGATGTCTTTCAAAGAAAACATCTGAAGGTTCAGTCTTTATTCATTGTAATTGGCCTGACGTAATCCATCTGAAGAAAGAGGCCTGATTGTTCGTCTAAAGAAAAGCTCAGTCGCTCTGAAGATGGACATCACAACTGAAGTAAGTCTTTAGTTATAAAATGTCTCTCTCAACTAAACACAAGTTTCAGCACTGTTTCCTACAAGTTTAGCATGTGCGAAGTCGGTGTTCCTTAATTTGCTTAACCGGCAGTTTGGATTTATGTTTCCTACTTTTATGTAGAGCAGTACACGTGCAAAACAATTAGATGGTCAGGATTAGATTACTTAACGTATAATTACCTTCTCACTTGTTTGAGAAAGGTAAGCGTTTGTTCGCTATTTTGTTTCAAGTAAGTTCTTGAATTTTAAGTTTGTACTCTGTACTCAAGTCTGTTCTTGAGTGCTTTTTGGAGTTTGATTATTAATATAATCCTACTTAAAAATTTTCGTGTGCTCGTATTTAAAACTATTTCCGCACTTAGGTTATTATATCTTTGTTAGTTTTTAAATCTTTCGGGAAAAAGAATTGGTATCAGAGCAAGTTCTAATTTTATCGATAAATTAGTGATTTGTTCAAGATGTCTAAATTTGAATACATGGAAAATGGGTCTTTAGCCAAACCTCCCAAGTTTTCTATTGAACATTTTTCGAGTTGGAAAATTTGTATGCTTCTTTACTTAGAAAACATCGATTGTAACTCCATCTCCATTCTTGAGGAAGGTCCTTTTGTTCCTTTGACTATTTCTATGGAGACTGGTCCCTCAGATGCTCCTATTCCTTCACGTCCTAAACCTCGATCTCAATGGACCGAAGAAGAGAAAAAAATTGTTAATCTAGATGCAAAGATAAGAAACAGTATAGTGATCGGTTTACCAAATGAGTTTTCCATACTGTTTGTAATCTAAAAACTGCCAAAGACATGTGGGAAAGTCTATGCATCTCTTTTGAAGGAACTACTGAAGTTAGAGAGAACAAGAAAACCAACATTATCCGGAAGTATGAAAGCTTATGTGCTAAGGATTCTTAAAATCTAACTGAAGTATATACTAGATCCACATGTCTTCTGAATGACATGCTTGAAGTTGGAGTTGTTAGATAGAAATTTCAAATACTGATTCGCTTTCTTGATTCTCTTCCCTCTGAATGGGACATAATGTGTATGATTCTGAGAACAAACAATATGCTCAGAGACATGGACATGCGTAAGTTGTATGGGATTTTACTGAATGACGAGCAAACTCGTATTCAAAAGCTTGAATTGAAGAAGTCCTTCAAGAAGTCTCTGGCTCTAGTTGCTGAAAATCCTCAAAAGACAACTTCCAGATTCACTGAAGAATCTGAGTCTGAAGATGAATCTGAATCAGAGATGAAGAAAGTTACTGAAGAAGAAGATTCTGATAATGAATGTACTAAAAAAGCATTCATAATGAAGAACTACAAGAAGTTCTTAAAATTGAAATCAGATGGCAAGAAGAGATTTGACAAAAAGCACACTGGTGAACGAAGAGGCTCATCTGAAAAGTCTAAAAATAAGTGCTTTAAATGTGAAAGGCTTGGTCACTTTGCTGCTGAATGCTATGTCAAAGAGAACTCTTCTGATCAAAGAAAAAGCTATCCCTCCAAGGCCGACAAGTACAAAGCCACGTACAAAGCATTGAAGTCTTCGAGTTACAAAAAGAAGGAGGAAAAGGCCATAGTGGCTGAAAATCAGAACTGGACTGACTTTGACACCTCTTCTGATGAGGATGATTGTGATGCTGTCAAAGGAAAGTTTTTAGTTGCTGAAGAGATGTTTGGATCAACACATCCTGAAATGTGCTTGATGGCAACTGAAAGCAAGTTCGGTGCTGATATGGCTGAGGCAGAAAAACTAAGTTCTACTGAAGCTTGGAGTCCCACAATGATGTACAAGGTATCAAATTTTAAAATTACAGTTTGAATGAAAAAGATGATATGTTTGCTTATTTGTGTTCTGATCTGTCTATTGCTTATAACAATCAAAACAAACCATTTCTGAACTTACTCATGAAGTGAATGCCTTTAAAACTGAAAACGAAAAATATCTTCAAGATTCTTATGCTTTAAAATGTTACCTGGAAATCCTCACTAATGAGCTAAAAAGTGTCAAAACTGATCTTGAAAAATCAAATGAGGAGATTAAAGATCGTCAGTCGATCATTGATCTTTGGTTAATTCTAAATAAATTAGCCTTTGAAAGTATAAATCATCAGATGATCATTCAAAGAGAAAGAGTGGGAATAGGTCAGATTAAGCAAGCCGCTACATTCAGTAAAAAATGAAAAAATGTAGATTAAATGATTTTTAATGATGTGTGTATTGATAACATTGGTAATCCTAATTTGTTATACAAACGATTTGATAAATCAGAAAATCTAAATCCCTATTTTACTGAAAGAACAAATTCTGAAGTTTGAAACATCCAACTTCCTTTTGAACTTGAAACGTCACTTGAAAACCATTCTGAAAATACATCTGAACGAAGTTCAGAACAACTTCCAGAAACAAAAAGTCAGTCAACTGAACGTCCTTTTTCTAAAGCACCGTCTGAAAGTATATCTGAAAATACCTCCGAACAAACTTCAAAACAAAAGTCAGAAGAACAAAGTCAGTCAATCGAATTTTCTGATTCTGAATCTCTGCCTGAAATTGATATTTTCTATGAAGTCTCTGTTCCATATGAATCCTCCAGTAACAGTGTCTCAGTTGGACCATCTAAAATCTTAACTGAAAAGGTTAGAATGTCTGAAATCAACACGTCAACTGAGATTAATAAAGCCTTCATATTACCTGTTTCAAAGCATAAAGAAGTGAAAGATTCATCTTCAAAATATTAAAATTATTTGGAGAAAACCATAAAGAAAAGAAATAAAAAAAGGTCAAACAAGATAACACCAAAATTACCAGAAAATATTATAAGTGTGGCAAAAGAGGTCACGAAACTGCATCTTATTTGTTAGAATGCACTAATTCTAAAGATATTCACTCTTCTAAGCATTCTGGTTTGGAGCCCAGTCAAACTTGGGCTCATCAAAGACGCTAATTCTTTATTATTTGCAGGGTAATCATCACAAAAACATTTGGTATCTTGACAGTGGATGCTCAAGACACATGACTAGATCTAAGTCCCCGCTAAACGGGGTAAAAGATGCAAATGGCCCCTAGGTTACGTTTGGAGGAGGAAAATGTGAAAAGACTAATGGGTATGGCTGCTTAAGTCAAGGACCTGTGAATATCAAGAATGTCGCTCATGTCACAGGTCTTGAACATAATCTGATAAGCATTAGTCAACTGTTTGATGCTGATTATAAGGTGCTGTTCAGAAAGTCAAAAGGTTCTATCTTTAATAACAAAGGGAAAGAAGTCCAACAAGCGAAAAGGCAGGGAAAGATGTATGTGGTAGACTTCAGTTCTGACTCATCTGCCAATGATGCATGCTTTTATTCTGAAGTTGATTCAAAGATCAACTGGTTATGGCATAAACGACTGTCTCATTTGAACTTCAAAAATATCAACAAACTTTCAAAGCATCAGTTGATTCAAGGACTGCCCTCTATCAGGTTTGTGTAGGACAAACTCTGTCATGCATGTGAATAAGGCAAGCAAAAGAAATCAGTGTATAAATCCAAGCACTGTGATCAGATTAACACTGCATTTCATCTATTTCACATGGATTTATTTGGGCCTGTCAGCTCCCCAAGCATGAGTGGAAAGAAGTATACACTGGTTGTGGTTGATGAATATACAAGGTTCACTTAGGTGTTCTTTCTAAACAATAAAAGTTAAACAACTGACATTCTCATGAACTTCGTATGAAGAATACAAATACAGTTCGCACATAAGTCAAGCAACTTCGTAGTGATCATGGAACCGAGTTCCGAAATTCTATTCTCCAAGAGTTCTGTGAAGAAAATGGTATTATCCAAAATTTCTCTGCTCCTTATACTCCACAACAAAATGGGGTTGCTGAAAGAAGAAATCGAACCCTAATCGAAGCTGCTCGCACCATGCTGGCTGAAGCCTCTTTGAAAGGTTATTATTGGGTTGAGGCTATCAATACAGCGTGCTATACTCAGAACAGATCAATTATCGTGAAGAGACATTGTAAAACTTCTTATGAGTTACTCTATCTGAAGACACCAAATGTCGGTTACTTCAAGATCTTTGGGGGTACGTGTTTCACCCTAAATACAAAGGATCAGAAAAGCAAATTTGATCCAAAAGGTGAAAAAGGAATTTTTCTTGGGTATTCTGAAATATCTAATGCTTATCATATCTTTATTCCTAAGAGACATTCAGTAGTTGAGACTATGAATGTTACCTTTGATGAATTTGATGTTTAGAGAAGTCTAAATCACACTGATCAAGTGATTTCAGAAGAGTTCGATGCCTTGCTACATGGCCCATCTAATGATGAAGTTGAAGACAACTCCCAAGACATTGTGCATCATGACGCAACAACACAGGCTAGCATGCACAATCAAACTGTAAATCAGCCTTTAGAAAATGATTTTCAGTTTACTGAAACCCATCCTACACGAAATGAACCTTCATCTGAAGAAGGACAGGAGCACCATTCAAGAGTCACAAAATGGAATCGTGCTCATCCTATCACCAATGTCATAGGAGACCCTAACAAAGGTGTACAAACTCGGAACAAGATTTCCTCATCCTTCTATATGTTTTCGGAATGTATTTCTCAACAGGAGCCAAAGAAAGTTGACGAAGCTCTGAGAGACCCAAATTGGGTAGTGGCCATGCAAGAGGAACTGAATGAGTTTGAAAGAAACAATGTTTGGAAACTCATATCTCCACCTGAAGATAAATCGATTATTGGCACTAAATGCCTTTTAAGGAACAAAAGAGATGAAACCGGAGCAGTGGTTCGCAACAAAGCAAGATTGGTAGCAAAAGGGTATTGTCAAGAAGAAGGCTTTGATTATGATGAAATGTTTTCTCCAGTTGCTCACCTGGAAGCCATTCAAATTTTTCTTGCCTTTGCTGCTTTTAAAGGTTTCAAGGTCTTTCAGATGGATGTCAAAAGTTCCTTCCTGAACGGTGAATTACAGGAAGAGGTATTTGTTCAACAAACTCCAGGTTTTGAAAGTCAGAAATTCCCACATCATGTCTTCAAACTAGACAAAGCCCTCTTTGGTTTGAAGCAGGCCCTGCGCGCCTGGTATGATACGTCATCTACTCATCTTCTGAAAAATGGATTTCAGCGAGGAAAAATTGATAAAACACTATTCCTTGGAAGAGAAAAAGGTGAATTGATTCTTGTGCAAATCTATGTAGATGACATTATTTTTGGTTCAACAGCTGAACATTTCTGTAAAAAGTTTGAGAAGATCATGTCAGATAAATTCAAAATGAGCATGATGGAAGAATTGAATTTCTAAGGAATTGAATTTCAACTATATTGATGAATTCAAGGTCAAAGGGAACTCAATGGTACGCACTCGTCTTCCTAAGGAGTGAAGTTGCATAGTCGCTCATCTGAATTTCTGTATGACTAGTAAGACAGGTGGTCTTGATCAAGTCAGTGAAGCTATGCTGAAAATGGTCTATGCCCTGATTCATGGTCAAACTATTGTCTTTGCTGAAATCATCATGGATAGTCTTGTTGCTTCACTGATGGCACGCTCCAGATCTCAACACATACCTTTTCCTTGGTTTGTTATCTAAAACTCAAACCACCCACTCTTCTAGGATTGCCTCACCTGCACCTCAAACCAAGAAACGAAAAGCCATTTCAAAACCTTCCAAACCTGAAAAACAACATGCTAAACCCACTAAAACTCGTCCCCACTCTAAGCGTCCCAAATATTCCTGTCCATCCACCCTCATAACATCCTTTTATGACTCTGGAGAAGACACTGAAGATGAGACCCCATTCATCAAGCATAAGGTCCAATTTTAGAAGCCTAAAACCCTTACTGCTATAACACTAAATACTGCTGATGATGTGATAGATCCCATACTGTCTATCACTAAAGCAACCAAGACTAATGAAGAGACACCTACATCCTCCGTTGTTACTGAAGTCGCACCACTACACCCAGGTTCTAAATCCCTTGACACATTAGCTATCACCGCTGATGCCATGGATTTTAATGAACAAGTTTAGGACGCTAACATGAACCGGACAGTCGGGACTTCAAAGCCCACTACCAACGAGGGATGTAGGTGGGTCAGCAATCCCACATCCCTTGATGGGTCAGCAATCCTCTCTGTCACTGCTGAAATTATCCCCACATCCCTTGATGGGTCAGCAATCCTAACCGACTCTATAGATGTAGCCTGTGCATATGATGTGTCAGTACTTAGACCAACTGACTCTCATACACCTCTCACTGCGAATGATGAGACTACAATTCCTATAGTTTCTCAAGCCCCAATAGTCGAGGATACTTCAGTCTGCCCTAAAGTTGAGACTCCTCTTGTACCCCTTAATGCGTCAGAAATCCCCACTGACACTATGGATACTGACAGGGCAAATGATTTATCAGTTCCTGCCGAAACTGAGAGTGATGCCTTCCAAAATCCAATCAGTGATGCTGAAGTCTTACCTACTTCAATTGAGATTACCATTGCTAATGAAGACACGGTCCAAAACCAGACCGTAACTAAAGCAACCCACCCTGAAGCCCCTGATGCATCGGTCCAACCCACTGATGCTAAGGCTAACCCCCTATCTTCACCTACAGCAGAGTTACCAGGTTCTCTACAAGATCAGATAACTGCCCTCCGGAAATTCTTTGATATTCCTCTCTCCCCTCAAACAGGTATCAATCCTTATGATGATACTGATGATTTTGATTTTCTTCCTTCTCCTAGATCTGTACATTCTCCATCCTCAGATCCTTCTGTTGATATCTCTTCTTCTCTCCAAAGTCTCTCTGAAACACTTCTTTCTCTTTCTTAACTAGTAAAAACCACTTCTTTCAATCTCTCTTCTTATTCCAAAGATCAGCACCAATTCCAATCTGAATTCAAAAAGGTTGCTGAATCTCTGGTCCAATACTCAACCTCTCTCTCTAAAGACATTGCGCTGAGCAATCAAATTCGTGTAACTCTGTTCAAACAGAATCATGACATGATTTCAACCTTGTCTCAATCCTCTACCTCTACTTTCTCAACCTTAACTGATCAAATACAAACACTTTCTTCCACTGTCAATACTCTTTCTTCCTCTATGGATAAATTCTATGTTGTAAATCTCTCCGAGGATGCCATCAAACGTGTACAGGAAATGTTTACACCCTCATTTGAGGGCCTTTCAGCTAAGATTCAGGAACTGTCTGCAAAAGTAGAAGCATCTGGATTCTCCTTTGCTTCTAAGGGGGAGAAAAATTAGAAGACAATCCAAAATCTGTCAGATAATGAGAAAGAAGGCTGCCGCTGACAGAAAAGAATTTCTATGGTAGAAGAAATTCTCAAGGGCTACTACCATAAAAAGTCTAGAAGTTGAAGTTGCTCGTCTGAAAGATGTTGGGGATGTTCAAAGTAAAGCCTTAGAAAGAGCTGAAGTTGAACTGAAAAAGGCTGAACAAGAAAAGGCCAAAGCTGAAGAAGCCCGGGCACAAGCTGAGGGGTAGCTCAAAGCCTTTCTTGATCAGAAAAAGGCAGAAACATATCTATTTAGATCTGAAATTGATGCTGCTGCGTGTCAAACAATGATTGTAGTAGGTGAAGCAATGACATCAAGTGCTGGGCTTGAACCAAATGTTCAAAGAACATTGATTTGTGAAGGACCCAGTGCTCCTACAACAAGTGGTCATCCAAGTCAATCTGACAAAGGGAAAAGGCCCATGGTTCTAAGGAGATGCTGAATCTAAAGATTCAAATGATGAAAATTTGAATTTGAAAGAGAAAAAGGTCACTAAAGAACTTGGTAGAATAGTGGCTGAAAAGCTAGCCATTGAAGAAGTCGTTGCAAACAAAGCCGACATGTCTCCTCGTGCTTATCAATTGAAACTTCAGGAAGAAATAAAAGCAAAAAAAGAAAAGATAGCCGGGAGAAAACGAATTGCAGCTGAAAAACATCAGGAGTGGCGATATACCAGAAATCAAAGACTTAATCCTAAAAAGATTACTTTAGTGAGATTGAAAAAGAAAAATAATGAAATCTTTCTGAATCTTCAGAGGAAAGGAGATCCACTGTTCTACAAATACACAATAAAACAAGTCACAATGAGGTGTGGATATACTGAATGGGTTGAAATAATGGGATGCTTATCAAGACTAAAGCTGACTGATGATGTGGAGAAAATACAAAGTGACATCTCCCAGGTTATTCGTTATTACAATAATGCGATGAAAGGGAGAGCCTCTGAAACCAAAACATCTTCTGAAAAATTTAAACGTTTTAAAGCTCAAACATTTCTATTTCAGAGAAAGAAACTGACCTATAAAAAGTCTCAACAGCAGATATTGAGGCTGATCGCTGACGGTGAGCTGCCTAATTGCAAAGGTATGGACACCTCTCTTCCCCAAGGGTATGCACCTGAATTAGGAAAAGTGATCTCAAATCCCCGATGATTTTTCTTTATTGATGCCAATGACAAGGTTAGATTTCAAAGGGTTTCAGAGTTCTCCAGAGCAGATTGTCTACATCTAAGGTCATTTAGATATTTTCTTGACTACAAAGATCCAACCATAAGAGACATTCTGGATGAATATCTGAAGCAAATTCAGCTGAAGACTCATACTGAACCCATTCCTGAAGAGTTCAAACCTGAGATTAAATAGAGTCTGTTCTTTCATTCTTTTGTATTGTTTATTCTTTTATACTTTGTAAATAGTTGATGGACTATAAACAAATAGGGGGAGATTGTTAGTCTCATATTCGTCTATATTCCATCCCTAAAGAAGTCTTTCAAAGAAAGCATATGAAGGTGACGTGATTCATCTGAAGAAAGAGGCCTGATTGTTCATTTGAAGAAAAGCTCAATCGCTCTGAAGATGGACATCACAACTGAAGTAAGTCTTTAGTTATAAAATGGCTCTCTCAACTGAACGCACATTTCAATACTGTTTCCTACAAGTTTAGCATGTGCGAAGTCAGTGTTCCTTAATTTGCTCAACCGGCAGTTTGGATTTCTGTTTCATAATTTTATGTAGAGCAGTACATCTGTAAAACAATTAGATGGTCAGGATTAGATTACTGAGCGTATAATTACCTTCTCACTTGTTTGATAAAGTTAAGTGTTTGTTCGCTATTTTGTTTCAAGTAAGTTCTTGAATTTTAAGTTTGTACTCTTTACTCAAGTCTGTTCTTGAGTGCTTTTTGGAGTTTGATTATTAATATAATCCTACTTTGAAATTTTTGTGTGTTCGTATTTAAAACTATTTCCGCACTTAGATTATTATATCTTTGTTAGTTTTTACATCTTTCGGGAAAAACAAGCTCTATCCATAAAAAAGGAGCAACATCTCTCCTAAGCCAAAAAGACCAAAGAAGTTTCACAAGCAGAATTGGTTAATGCCAGAACTCCAACATAAGCCATCCAAATACCTAACATATGCAAGTCTATCCGATCCCTTTCCTGGAAACCCAACAAGGAAAATATCAAGTGAATCATCGCTTTTGGGCGTAGGCAGCCCTCTACCATCTATCCCATTGCATTCCATTGTCTCGTATTATACTGTATAGGGAGAACCTTCAAAGGATGCGAGGAAGATTTGACTCAAACCCTATATCAAAGTTTAATCTCTACAAGAATGACAGTGGACCATACTTGAAGATTTCAAGGAAGAATGACTCAACATGTACAGAGATTATGTCATTCAAAAGATGTCATCTATATGGGTTCACTAAAATGATTGAGATTCTCTACCTTTTGTACAAGTCTGGAAATAAGAAGTTAAAAGGTGACTTCATTCAAAAATTACAAGTCTGGGTAGCTCTAGCAGAAGGCTAGTTTTCAAGGGATGACTACTTGAGACATGTGGAACAAGTGGAACTACTTCCTAAAAGAGGCTCAAGGCCGTTTGTTCCATTTGAAAGAAGATAAAGACAAGCTACATTCTCCTATCTCTTTGGGTTTGATAACCTTAACACCAGCATGCCACTAAACATAGTGCCTGGGCTATACAGGTTCATACCTTTTCCTGAGGAAGGCATATGCTTCTTGGATAGAAGTGGGTGCTGGAGATTCTTTAGACAGTCTAAAATCCCCAAAGCTAAACTTTAGTTCATCTTTCCATTTAGATGGGTAATTGAAGGCAGAACTGGAAAGTTAAACTTTAAACAATTGGTGTTAATCCAATCATCAAAGGTGTTGAATGAATCAACAAAGCCTACCCCAGAAGTCAAACAGGGGAAATGGTAGGAAGATTGAAAAGTAGACCGATCTTTGGAACAAAATATGCTTAATAGATTGTATATAGTCTCTTAGTTACTTGTTTTTGGTCCGATAGTCTTTAGTATAATTCTTGCTCTGATTTAGTGTTCTTAGTCCTCTTTAGCTTGAAAGGTCAAATTGATGAACAATAAACCTCCAAGTAATGAATATAGAGATGAATATTGAGAGAGAATTACACACACTTCACGTTAAATGGATATTGCATATATGGCTCAAACGTACAAGTGATGCCACGCCCAAGGGACTAATAGCCTATTTATAGGCTACGCCTACCACATGGGCTTCATGGGCTTTTCTATATTTTTCTAATATTAACAATATATATCTATATATATTCATTTATATTCTTGCTTCTATATATTATGTATATTATTATTTATTATTTATTATTGTACAAAATATAAGTTAATTTTTTTTTAAAAAAAGTGGACATAGAAACTATTCAACTCCCTTTCTAGTTTCTACAATTGGTATCAGAGCAAGTTGCTCTCAATTTGCTTAAGGTTTATAAAATTTATAAAAACTAAACTTTTCAAATTTTGAGTTAGTCCATGGCTCAAGGAAACTATGTTGAGGGTTGTTCTATGTCTAGACCTCCACTACTTGAAATTGACAGTTTTTGTTATTGAAAACAACGGTTTGAAATCTATGTCAAAGCAAAATACTATGACCTATGGGATATTATTGAGAAAGGAGACTTTAAACCCGAAGATGACACTAAAATAACTCCCAAATATAAACTTCAATTAAAGAAAATTTTCGAAGCTAAATTAATTTTGTACAATGCTCTACCACGAAAAGAATTTGAAAGAGTGGTTATGTGCAAAACATCAAATGAAATTTGGAAAAATCTTATCACAACACACCAAGAAAATCCACAAGTTATGGATTGTAAAATTGACTTTCTTATTCAAAAATATGAAAAAAATTTAATGTCCGAAAATGAAACCATTGAAGAAGGATACACTTAGTTTAATAATATTATTACAAGTTTAAAATCTCTTGGAGTTGAATATATATACTAACAAACATTATGTGAGAAAGTTTCTTAGGGCTTTGCATCCGAAATGGAGACCCGAGGTCACTGCCATAGAAGAATACAAAGACTTAAATGTCTTTAAACTTGATGAACTCATAGGCAATTTAAAAGTCTATGAAATGGTTATTGAAAAAGACAATGAAATAACCAAGGGGAAGAATGAAAAGCTAAAATATTTGGCATTAAAAGCCAAACACATCAAGTAGAGCTCAAGTGATGATGATGATGCGAAGAAAATTTGCCCTCAAATGAAAAGGATGATGATGAGTTTACTATGACAGTCCGAAATCTCAGCAGATTCTTTAAAACGAAAGGCAAATTTGTTCGGTATCCAAAGAAGGATATGAAAGATGGCAAACCTTTGGAGAAAAGAAAAACCCAAAGGTGAAAACAAGCAAAATGTATGTTTCAACTGTGAAGATCCATCCCATTTCATGAACGAATGCCCTAAGAACATAACGAGGGAAGAAAACCATAGAGCATTCGTAAGCGGGGCTTGGAGTGAAAGTGAAGAGGAACCAACCAAAGAAAGTGAAGAAATTTGTCTCATGGCGAAAGAGACAATTCTGATTCATCTTTTAATAGCGATATATCATTTGAAAATGATTTAGAGAAAGAATGCTACAAATGCTGAAAGTTGCTTATAAAAGCAACTGATAAAATAGAATACTTGAATGAAATTAACTCTAAAATCTCACTTGAAAGAGACACCGTAACATGTGAAAATGATTCGTTAAAAGATTTGATTGTGGATCTAAAAAATCAAAACTCTATCCTCTTAAAAGAAAATGAAAAATTGAAAATGCATAAATGCAAAATGAACTTAGATGAAACAAAATCAAAGTTTGAGAAAAGTAGTTTGATGTTAAATGAGATGTTAAGTGCTCAAAAGTCCTCTTATGATAAAACCGGATTAAGGTTTACCTCAAATGAAAATATTTCATCACCCTGTCCTCAGAAGAAAATTATTTTTGTAAAAGAAAAGGGAAAAGCTCCCATGGTCGAACAACCACGGTCGACTGCCACCACTGCGTACGCAACCAAAGTCCCTGGTTGCGACCACGGTCGACCATGGTCAACCGTGGAGGCAAAATCCTTAAAAATGATTTTAAGATTAGCACTTCCTCTTCTGTCAAAACCCATACTCACAACTCTATTCGGGTAGCTACACCTCAACAAATGGGTAAGTTTTACGAGCCTAAATGGAATGGAATAGGAGACACAAAACCCAACAAGCCATCCATTTCATACTACAACCATTAACGAAGGACAACAAACAATCAATATAGGTGGAATTATAATGTTAGCACAAATAGGAATCATCATCACTCACATTATAATAACCACTTTAATCAAAGTAAAATTAACCACCCTAATCAAAGTAGAGTCAATTACTATAATCAAAAGAGGATAAATCACTATGATCAAAGAAGGATTTATCATTATCCCAAAGGTAGGATAAATCACTATTCTAGGCAAGATTGGAATAACTATGGATTCTATCACTCACATCCTAGCTCTTATTATGCTAGACCAAACTACACTTCACATAAATGGAATAAAATAGGAATGTTTGATGCTAACAATCCTGGACCCATGAAATATTGGGTACCAAATTTATCAAATGTTCGAAATTTTAGGGAAGTTCAAATGGACATCTACACTCTTATGAATGGATACTTGATAGTGGATGTTCAAAACACATGACGGGGAACAAGGAACTATTCTTAACCTACAAAGAATATGATGGAGGTCATGTGGTGTTTGGAAGCAACCTAAGAGGACAAATCATCGGGAGAGGTACCATTTCTCTTGATCAAATAACCTTTAAAAATGTTGACCATGTTGATAATTTAAGTTTCAATCTTATAAGTGTCG
>JAUEJL010063808.1:0-17857 GCA_032274825.1 Drosophyllum lusitanicum | reverse complement strand
ACCCGATTTACTACCCTATCACCATGAACCCAATTGGGTGTTTTGGTGTTCCCCACTTACCCGAAGGAACCCAATCTCGGGTAAACCCACCGATGCAGGTGGTCTTATAGATAAGTCTCACTCACCCCCACCCACAACCCCAATGATAGTATTTAGGAATGTACATTATATCCTTATTCTCTTAGCTATTTTTACTCATTCATTTGCTTTTAACCAAGGAAAATTATATAGCCTCCAACTAGATCTTCCAACTCACTAAATAACATATACTCTCTTGATTTTAATATTTGTCAATAATTTTTTAGTATAAGAGGCTATAAATACAAAGTAGAAGTAGGAGGATGACCAAACTCCCACTTACTTTGGTATCTTTTTGTAGCTCCAATTTGACATTATGAACAATGAACTTTTAAATTACAAAATCACACTAGAATAAAATAATCAATTAATGACTAGAAATAATAAAATCAAATTATCACACATCAGATCCGGGAAAAAGAAAAGTTATAGTAGCAATAATTAACCAGTTGCTGTTGACACTAGAATACTACTACTGATTCTATGGGGCAGTACCAACAAAGATATGAAATAAGGGCACAACTTAATCCCATAACTAATGGGTCAGAAATAAGCCAATTTTGCAGTCAATAGGACTTTACCTGAGAGATAACAAGCATTGCACAGAAATCCCATCACTAATGTAGCTTATAATAATGAAATCACAAGGATACAATCATCTGTTAAAATATATAAAAGAAGATTGAAAAAAAAACAAGTTTTGAAAAGTTGGAAGAACACACACACATCTATACCTCTATACATCCCAGATTCAAAACTTTATGCATACTCTCTCTAGGTACAATCATGGGAAAACAACACCTACAAGAACTACATCACCCCATAGAGGGATGCTACACAAACTTTTCAACAAAGAATTGCACATCTACGAGAGAAAACGATAATTAATTATGTTTACTTTCATTTTGTAATACATTTTCCCAAAATGCCCTTGCACACCCATCAAAAGGAACGGCCAACGAGTTGGTGAGGTTCAGCTCGCCTTATGCTTTTAGCTAGTTGTAGATTCTAACTGGTTTCTCAAATGTGTGTCGGTTCTGCATAAAACCGATAGTCAGTGCATCTTCATTTACATGACAAGTTAAGGTGGCAAAATGAGGGTTTGGGTAACAGGTCAAAACAAAAGCAGGTCCAAGTCGAAACATTTAATTTTTTTACGGAAGAGTTGGGTTGACTAGAAACACTTACTGTCCAAACTTCCTATTTTTTACTAATAAATAATTACTGTCGAATATGATAACAGAAACTATACCATTTCAATAGTGACCTAAGGTTTTTTTTTTAATTTGAAATGATTTAGAAATTTTGTTGCGGAAAACTTTACAAGATGATCAATTTTCGACTTGATTGACCAGGAAGACTTTTCCAAAACAAATGTCTAATGGCTCTAGAAGAAGAGTATGAAGAAGAGCAAGTGGATTTAGCTATGTCCGAAAGCACTTTTGATAAGGACATGAAAGAATCTGAGAACGGTCTTGGCCCTTGATTAAAATAAATCAATGGCCAATAAAAATGACGGCTCATTAATTACTAATGATTGGCTCATTAATAACATATTAGTGAGGGGTATTTTGGGAAATCAAGACTCGCTCTTTAATGACGGTTCACCTAGACGCAATTCACGGTCGGGAAAATATATAAAAGACCAAGATACCCCTATTAATGAGCATATCGATGGTTACAAATGGTACTCGCAATAAGAATGGTTCTCAAATGAACTTCTCCCTATATACGCATTATGGTTGGCTTCCAATGTGACTAACCCGGAACCCTTTCTGTCCAAATTTTAGTTATTTCAATGATGACCTATTTTTTCTATTAAAATGATTTAAAAGGTTTTACGCACAAAAAAAAGCTCTCTGAGCAACTTTCGACTTGATTGACCCATTTGATGTGCTACCCTTTTTTATTTGCCCGTCGTATTTAAAACATAACCTGAAATGACCATACTAAAATTAAATGGGTCGAAATTACCAACTCTACTTTTCTCGGTCAAATTTTCATTTAAATTAACTAGTTTGACACTTTTAAGTCAAAAGTGATTTCTTTTTCTCCAGGATTAAAAGCTAGCATAAGGATCTTTATGCCATTCCAATATCAATGTCGAGGTACGACTTTGACACCGGAGGTCTTCAGGGAAGCAGTCTCTCTACTCCAGCGTAGAGATACAACATGCCTCCCCTATACCTTGATTGGGAGGGATTGGGCATGGTGAGTTAGTAAAATCAATGTACCTGATTTGCAGCATACGACCGTTTGGATGTATTGTCAGAGTGCTCCAATCCCAAGTACTGTTCCCAAGCACCATAAACATCTCTTCTCTGAAACAAAAAGCACCCAATTTAGAACTAGTTAATAAATATTAAATACATTTAGAATATGACGAGTACATTAATACATAAATATATGTGTGTTTGTGTATGTGTATAAATAGTACTAATAAAGAGATTTAGAGATTTGTTAACCTGAAAACGGGTGGAGACAACATCAGAATCCTGAAGGTATGTAGGACGACCCAAAGAGAGAAATGCAAACTTCCACTGATACATCATAATAGTAGGAATAATTAGGTATATGCTTACGAAAATGATCATTCGTTTTAGAAAGATGAAAAATACCTTCGAAAATTCCTCGTCTGGAACCTGTAGTTTCTTCTGTATGCGTACTTTAACTTCAGCTAAAGTTTCACCCTCCCGAATCACGAGGAAAAATGGTTCCCCAAAGTTCTGGACTTGCTGTTAGTACAAAGTTATATATAGTGGTGAATATAAAGTTCATAGTATTATATGATTAAAGGAAAAACATAAGCTTCTTATTAAACCCATAAATACATACCACCTGGTTCTGAGAAGCGTCTTTTGTAAAATGATAAACATGAATTAGTCGATCCTGAGGACCCAGGTCCTTTTCCTCTTCCGGAATCTGTAATGAGACTAGGTTTAAAAAACATAGTAATAAAAAGAAAAATCTGGCATGAAAAAAATAAACTTTTTAGAGCATACCTCCTCAGCACGTAATGTCCAGTATTGATCGTTAATATTCTCAATTTTTTCATTCAGAGGGAAAATCTGCATACAAAAAGAATTTGAAAGCAGGTCAAAATAAAATGACAAGGTTAAAATATTTATAAGTTAGTTAGGTCACAATATTTATTAAATTTTAGAAGAGGAAGAACAGTAAATCTGCAGGTCAACTTGACTAGAAGGGTGGAGTTGACTCTATTAATTATATAGCTTACAGCTCTACAATTTTAAAAGGATTATATCTCATGGGGCATATCAAAGAATTCACCAATGTTCAATACCTTGTAAATTTTGTGGTAAAAAACCTCAAGCAATCGAAGCTCTGCATCTTTATTGGACAACTCAACCTGTTCCAAAAGACATTGACCAGTCAAACTATAGTAGACAAACAAACTAATGAAAGTATGAAACTCTTTAAAAAAGCTGCAAGATAGAGTCTGAAACTTGACATGCCGACACATTCAAATAGCAATCAAGGGGTGTTTGGCAGTGTACGATTATTAGCTAATTGGCTTATTGCGTTTTTTTGAAAGCTATAAGCCTTTTGAGCGTCTGAATTGCTTTACTGGCCTATTTGCTGAATATAAAGCTAAATAAGCCCTTTTCAGTAAGAATTATTGGTACATGCTTATAAGCATAAGTGAAAATTATGCAATCCCACCCAAACACCCTCTTAGTACAGATAGCAGTTAGACCCATTTACTTATGAACGAGCCAAAACTGGTTATGCTTTATATATAATAGGTCAAGAATCGTCCAAAGTGAACTTTGTATACATACAACCACTTAGACCTTTTTATTCAAAAATATTACACAGTTACTGAAATAATAAGATTTTAGTGATCATATTTAACACACTAAAGGCTTATAAAAAAATTTACAATATGGGCAAAATCGGTTTTGGGTCAACTTGCCCTTGCCCATTCGGCACGCACAGAAAAAAAAATACTAGTTTTGGCCCGTTATCCTGCCTGCCCGACCTGCCGGTGATGGTTAACTAGAAGCAGATAAAGTTGGTACGCTTACCTTTGTCTTAAGATCATTGATCACGTCACCCACAGTGCTTTGTTTTGGCAATCTAATGGTATGTATGACTACCTAGCAATTCGTCAAAAGAAATATATCAAGCAAAACTATGAAGTCAAACATAAACCAAAAGAAGTGATAGCTATAATACTTACTTCATCTTTTGTTGCATGATGAAAAGCAACCTTTAGGGTTTTCAGGCCTTGCAGTTCAGGAAGAGGAATATCCAGTACTTCGTAATACAAAATGTCTGAAGTCTGTGCACAAAGTAATTAAACAGATATGACCAAATTTGTAAGTATAACAAAAGTAATCCTCATTTGAAGTAATGTGCTTGTTTGTATAGAAGGTAGACAAGAGACCATTGGCGCTTTCAAAAAGGTGGCAAATAGGCAGGTCATTGTGGATGTGTAATGAATTAAAGCGAGTTTAGGTCAAACGTGTAATTTCAGTTTGGGTCAGGTCATGTTGACCGAAATATTTTTTATCCACAAGTTTTAAGGTTTAAAATAATCAGGGTGTCCAATATGATTACATAAACCATATAAGTTCAATAATAATTTATATTTAAGTAAACAATTTATAAAGTTAAATGCATTAAAATGCTAGTTTTGGAGTACTTTTGACTCGCTTCCTTTTAAGCTTTATTTTTTTGTTTCACCCGTCTGACCCCTTACAGATAATAGAAACCCAAATCGGCCCATTCATAAGTAAATGGGTCGAAATAGCCACCCCTACAGGCGCTTTGCCTTGCCCGAGGTAAGATTATGAGTTCCCTGGAATATGTAAACAAAGTTCAAGAACTTTCAAGAAAATTCGAATAGCCGAACAAATGAACTTTATTCATACACCCCAGATAAGAACATAACTCAATATATATTGAAATATTTAATGCAATGGATTGCATGGTTACTATCAGTAGGTGGCATCAATTCTTAGTAAGTCAAAATTATGAATAACCTGATTGTAGTGGGCCAGCATGTCTGACAAATGTTCCACTCCTCGGTACTTGATTGGTTGGGGTTTGGGTTGCTGGGAGTAACAGTTATGAGATGTAAGCCTGATTTTGGATGGATCATCTAAGTTCAAATGGCAGGCAACTCTTTCAACAACATCGTCATAATTGTTGAGTTTTGACCTGACATATCAAATAAACAAAGCAACATGTAAAAGAAATTCCATTTGGATCGATTAGAAAAAAGAGCAACTCTTGGGGAACTCACAACTCCAGTGAGAACTCATCTTCCTTGGGTTTCTCCAATGAACGAAAACGCACAACCTATGGCATTTGATGATAATATTAATGTCAGTGTGTTAAAATAAAAAAGATGGTTCATTTATCAATGATCCTCATTGACAGCGTAGTTCTTAATGGCTGTAAGCAACTTGACAACGACTATCAAAAGGTGCTGCCATCTTTTCTTTTATGTATCATCTGGCTGCATAAATTATCAAATTTTTATTACTAAAAGGCCCTCTCTCTTATTATGATTGCCACCAACTTACGATTTCTCCTCCACTACCCTTAACTTTGAGGGAGATTATCTGATTATTGCATTTGCAACACACAAATAATAAGATACTAGTTTTCAGTTGACCATTTGAAAAAAGTATCTCCATTTTCCTAGAAAGAATGCAGTTATGAAAAAATAGCTTGGGACCTGCTTTTCGAAAACCCAAAATCTATTCTGCAAAGGCAATCCCAAACACCCCTTAGCTTACATAAAACATTCTCATGCCTTCTTATAGTGGGGCTTTCACAAACCAACTCAAGATGATCATGGAACTTGATGAATTAACAAAAATCTGACTAATAAGAAGCATTAAAAGCATGATAGGGTCTACTTTTCAAAACCGGCACACCATACCGAAATTTCACAGTATACCTGACGATTATGAACATATTCCAGAAAAGATGGAACATCAGGATAGCGACATTTTACAGTTCCAGCCTGGAGAGGTTTTTGGAAGCAAATGATGTCCCCGTCTTCAAGCTATGAAGCAACATAACCCAAAAAGAAATTATAAGTTGGTCATTTATTAACACTCGGTCACAGAAAGAGCTGATATAGTGATATGGATACATACCTGACTAGCCCTAAATGTAAGCTTCTTATCAACATGTTCACACATAACATTAGGTTCAAACTTGATTTCCTGAATGAGAGAAGGGTGATTCGGGAAAAAATATTAACAAGATTCATAACAGAGCATCACGTCATGACAAACTAAGCAGAGACTAAAAGAAGTAAAGAACAACCTCAAAGAGTTCTATTTCTTCATCAGGTGCAAAGCCAGCCAGCTCATTTAGCTTTGTCAGTATTTCTGTAGGCTTTCCGGTACCCTTCACAAAGAGCCGCCCAACATACCTTACACATTTAAGAAAGAAAAAGAAGAAGAAAATGTCAAAACAAGATAAAATGAAAATAAGAACAAGATAAGTACTTATAATATAGAGCAGACCACAAATGTGCAGTGGTGTATGTGTGTGTACAAACTTATAAATGTATGTGTTAAAAATAAGAATATAAATAGACTAAACAAATCATAAGAAGAGTTAAGAGACTATTGTTGGTAATTTGGGTAAGTTGCTGGTTCTGTTGTAGCAAAGTCGTCCAAACCTTCAGGGATTAGAATATGAAAAGAATTAGGATTCGGTGCATTCCTTTGCAGCTTAATTATCGGGAGTGATATGCATACAAGCTGATATTTGTTCCCTCATAAGACCTCACGAATGGTTGAGTTGAAATCTTAGGAGATCCTAGAGAAAGTACGAACAAGAGGCAATGACGATGAGTGGGCTTTGAAGATTTTGAGTTCTGGCTGTGATTTAAGTAAGGTTTGCTTCCATATTTTAAGTTTAACACTATCAGGATTAAGCTAAGGTTGGCTGGTTCACATCTGTGGGTAAAATCAGTCTTAACGTCACTGGCTCATGTTAATCACCCCAAAAAAAATCTTGGTGTATGGTATGTCTTGAGCACATGTATAGGTAGAGATTGATTTACAATAGTAAATAATAAGAAATATTGAATTACAACATAGAAAGTATATAGGTACATGAGAAACTAATTAACTGAACATAATTGGTGAAACAACAGCTAGAAGGTCTGTTATGGAGTTGTAAATTTGGGTGTCTGATGAAAAAGAAACTGAAGATGGGTAACTTGATTGTTGAAATTGCTGGATTTCTTGTAGTTCAATATATTTTTCAATTTTTAGCTTAACTCTTTTTCCTGTGATATTTTTTTAATAAAATCTACATGCTGCCATCGAATCCTAAGTCAAAATCTTCTTTTATTTTTCTTTGTAATTAAATTTTTTCTGGAACACCCCTTCCTTTTCAAACTAGTTATGAGAGACCTAAGAAATTTTAAAATATTATAAATCAGAATGGCAATTGTCAACAATTTTTGGTTAAGATATGAGAATTTCATGACAAGTGATTGCAAATAATATTTAAAATCGTAAGAATTAACTGTTGCTTCATAGAATTGTGTTAGGTTGTGTGTCCAGTATTCATTTGATCTCAAATAATATTTAAAAGCGTAAGATTTAACTGTTACTTCATAGAATTGTGTTAGGTTGTGTGTCCAGTATTCATTTGTAGGAGATGTGTTTTGCAAGGACGTGAGTTTGAGTTGCAAAGGCTGTGTTGCTTTAAAAGGACGTAAAGTGAGTTTCATTAGCTAACTTTAAAGGGCCGCAAGCTTTGTTTAAAATATTATTAAGCAAGCTTTTGCTGTTTATATGCATGTAGTAATTAAAGTCTGAATCACATGCTAGATATTATTAACATGTTATATATAATGCATGAACATGAAGATTATTTAATCGAAGTATGAGCGTGGCATAAGTAGATTTGTACATTGGGAGAAGATTCATGTGACCGTAATGGTTAATGGGGTAGTAATGGAAAATATTGTTGGATGTATTAGGAGTAGTGGTGGACCTGATAAGCGGTGGGAATGATGTAATCTTGTTGGTATTTTATGACCACTGTACATAGTTGAAGTTGTGTGATGTTTTTACTTGCTTGCATATTTCTTCTAATAAGTTAGTGTTAATTTTGTTGCGTGAAAAACCATGACTTTTGCTAGGACTATAGCTGGCCCAAATGTTTATTTTATAAGTTCTCAACCAAAATAACAACAATGTTCTAATTTATTTGGAGACGTTATAAACACTAGGGTTTCATACAAATATATGAGTGATGGTAATAGAATTCGATTATATGTGCCCTTAGGGACAAAAGGTTTTGATTAAATTACACTAGATTTTCATTTATAAATACTAAACTTTTTTTAATTCAAAATTTTTAGGTTCTAACAATTTTACCCTTGCTCTATATAATCTAATATTCTATTTCTTTTCTCTCCCATTTATCCACTTTCTTTTCACCACTCAAAATTGCATATTTCTCTAACTCCAGATTTGTAAACTGTGAAAATGAGACTTGCGAAAAATTTGGAAAGTTAAATATGAAAGTTCTTTACATATTTGCAAAGAGATCAACAAAAACCAAATATGAACTTCGGTAAAAGACCAAGGGGATGCATGGTTTGTAAACAGGAGCAGAAATGGGTACAGGTTTGAAAGAAAAGTACAAAAGAGAGTAGATATGATTGTTTAAAAGATTGTTTATTTTAAAGCTTGGTATAAAAATTAGAACTGTAATTGAATGTACTTTAGAGAAATATAAAGATACAGAAATAGAGGAGGATAAGAGAGGCCCCTATGTTTTCTCTAAACCATCCAAGCCCATACTTTTTGGTTTCCATCCCCACTCTTTAAACCTCTCCACAAACCAAAAAAATGTTACGACTTCATTCTGATTCTTTCACTAGAACCCTCAAGCAAACACACCCTAAACCTTCAGAAATATGCAAACTTGATTGTAAGAAATGGTAGATTTGAGGGAGGAAATTAAATTAATTAAAGCAAGAGCAAAACAGGTACAATGAAAACATAGAATCCAATTTGTAATAAAAAGTATCTACGCATGGAGATGGATATGGATGCAACATACATTGGCATGTGTGTGCGTGCAAGCGCACGTACATACATACAACGCAGATGTGCATACATACAAATCAAACATACATGCATGCATGTCGTGTAGGTATGTATGCATGTATACATGCACACACACGTGTGTGTCAGTTGTGTATAGAGAGGGGAGAGGGAGAAATGGCTACCGAAGCTCCTCTTTTAAAGGGTCATAAAGCTTGAAGAAAAGTAGAATCTCCTCCTTTGTTTTAGAAGGTGGGGGAACTGGCCGTGAATCCTAGATCAATAATAGAACCAGTGAAGTTAATAAAGTAGTTACTTCAAATATAACAGTATAGTTGGGAGTTGAACATATATATAAATACATATCAATGGAATATCACCTGTCCAAGTTCTACCTCAAGAAACAACTTAAGCTCGGCATTGTTAGCTTTATTTGATACCTCTCTTAAATGTCCAACCTAAGAACACATCCAATTTGACATGTTACTATATAAATGGACAGATTTTTTTAATGCATTATAACTCAAAGGAGAACCGAGAACACACATAGCAGCATATTCGAACAGGCGAAGATTGCAAAAAAAGATAGCTAACTTTTGGGTTGTTCCTATTTTGGGTATTAACATTTGTTTGCAGACACAAAAGGCTCAAAGTTATTGACACGTCAATTGCCATGTTACCATTTTGAAAACGGAACAGGGACAGATTACCTTAGATCAAATTTGTTGAAAGTTTGAGCCGTTTTGCATGAGCAAAGAAAGTGTGTTAAACAAAATTAGAATAAATCCAAAGTTGGTTTCATCCTTATGCAATTTGCTTTTATTTTAACACAAAGATAGCAGCATATATGGCTAGTTATGTCCATTCAAAGATCAATTTTCCTCTTTTGTAGTTTACTTTGACTTTATGATAGAATTCCATGCCCCTATCCCTACAATCTAAACATATATCATTGAAAACAAAGAAAGATATCAGAAGTACTTACAGATTGAGCTTCTTCTAGAGGAGTCAATGGACGGTTTGGACGGTAAGTATGATTTTGACGCTTTGCCCATAGCCAGAAGCGTTGATATTGTACCGGTATACCCAATTCTTTGGCTACTTCATCCTGATAAATAACATTTGCAGGTTACTAGAATAAGATTCATATTGATATTTACAAATATATTTATCTAGTATAGAAGAATGAGTTAGAAACAGGGAGGATACCTTGAAAAGGGCAAAAGAGACTTGCTTTTGGATACGGAAACTACGAACTTTATCATGATCCACTAGATCAAAAAATATATTTTTCCCTATCTGTTCATGAAGATTCTCATCACGAGCAACCTACTCACATTAATCCATTGGGTAAGACAAAATGACATATAAAGATCAATATCTTAAAAGGGTCATGGGAAGTCATAACCTTTATAATAGTATACAAATGTGCCTCTGCTTTCTCCTTCCTTTTCAGCTCCTTCTCTTCTTGTTCTTTCTTCAATCTAATCTATAAGATGATTGAGGGATCTCAATATAGTTTGTTGGGTACAAACAGAGGTGGCAATATAGGCGGGTTGGATAACAGGTCAAAACAAGTTAGGTTGAAATGGGTCATGTTTTAGTACAGACGAAAAGGCCATGGTTGACAAGGAAACACTTTATGTTTTAAAAAAATACAAATACATTACGTGTTAATTAAGATTAGAAAAACTAAATTGCTATCTTTTTATTTGAGCTACTTGATCCGTTTGAGATAAAACATATCCCAAATCAACACATTCATAAGCAAATGTTGAAATTGCCACCTATAAAGATAAACCATACCAACAAATTGAAAATCTTACTCTCAAGTGCTCTGCTACATCCTTCTCATCCACATTACAGATTATTTTCTCCTTGTCACTTTCACGTATATACACAAGCATGTATGCATTTGAATACTTTGTGAATTTAAATGGAGAATTATTGAACCCTGGATTTGCTTGAGGTAACTGTTCCACAAGAGTGCACAAAAAAGTCATATATAACTCAAAAAAAGATCACCTCCATGGCTCCTTCCCTGGTTAACTTTAGCCTTTTGACTTTAGGTCCTATTCCAAATTAAAGAAACATTGTGCTTTTCTCAATTTTTAAAAAACTTAACATCCTTTTAAGTATGTCTTTCCGAATTTCACCTCTTCTTCTCCCCCATATTGCTCATCCAATGCTCTCTTCATGTCTTCTTTTGTTACACGTTCATCATCAAATTTTAGCCTACAGCAAAATCCACCTCAGTGATTGTGTAACCGAGAATTCCAAAGCAATTAATGGTTTGGGAGAAAATTGCAGAAACAGAAAGTAACTACGCATATATGGAGATCTGAAACTAACATGGAAGGAAAAAACAGCTGAAAGTTCGCATTTAATTAGCATAGGTGGTCATTTCAACCAATTTGTTGAAAACAGCATAATTCGGGTTGTTTTTATTTCATAACGGGTAAAAAATTAAGAAACTAGATAAAACTAAAATGTGTCAAATTTGTCGAACATGTTAAACGGGTCAAAGACTATCTAACGTCTTCAAATGCTTATAACATTACATTTCAGAAAAAATGCTTACAACATTGTAAATTGTTAAATTTTGAATAACTTATCTGACTTATTTAATGATATGGGTTTTTAATCAATATAGTTATTTACCAAAACTTGAAACCGGAGAAAATTTTGTTAACAGATTGGTCAACCTGAACATAAACATTGCCCATTTCAACCCAATTCCAACCTGCCTGTTTTGCCACCTCTACTAATTAATAATATTCTCTTACCACTGATCAGAAAGTGTTGGCCGGATATAGGCGTAATAATGTCCACCATGGACCCCACCACTGTGAACCAGTACACTGCACAAAACAACATTGAAACTGTCATAGCACCAGATATCGATATCCATCACAATAAGTGAAAGAAAAAAAGATTACAGAACAAACACTGTAAGTGTACGTGTTGAAAAAAGAGTAACTTTACCAGCAGGCAGTAGCCCCAATGTACCAAATCATAATTTACAAATTTCAAAGTTAAGATGATAGATAGATGAGACAGGATCCCATTTTCAATTTCTACCACTATTCCTGAACTCCCGCAGCAACTTTCTTTTGACTCATCATATTACCACTTATTTAAATACGAATTTTTAAGGTGGATAATGATGATTATTTTGTTAGCCATGTAAGCAAATATAATGTTCAGAATATCAACGGAGAACATGATGTGAGACGATGGTACCTGTGAAGAGTATAGAGATTGCGAACACTTCTGTCTGCCTGGGGTGATAAATACTTCCCGTTTTCTCTATCAAGATCAAGTTGCAATGGAAATTCATAGCGATCATTTATCTGTCAAATTAGTTGGTTCGTACAGGAAATTCCAAATGAGAATGCTTTAACAAGAAGCTTTCTGGTAGTACCAATTATCATAGTAACAATGGAGGAATACACAAAAATTGGTTTTGCCACCAAGTACCATAAACAAAAGAAAGAGAAATAAAGTGCAGACACTTTAAATTAAAATATCCTGAACATAATTCGCCAGGTCTGCCACAAAAATGTCCATTTTCCTATTCGAAGAGTTTGATTACAACGAGAGAAAATGTGCACTGATTAAAAAGTTTATTATATTAAAAGTAATCATGATTTTCATGGGAACTCTAATGGTTCTCATACATTTTGCCCTTTTCTCTTGTTTACCAATGATATGGGTCCTTCCTATATTTCTTCCTTTATTGATCATGCAAATTGAATGGAAGAAGCATATTGAACCCATAAAGAATCATTACACCTATGTTAATAATTCATATATGCAAGATATATATACCAAGAGAATGGCATTGCCTAAAGATATATAAAACGACTCTCTACACCTAGTGGGTTTATAAATGGTCAAGATAAAATAACAACAGTATTCAATCCCACTTGGACCGGATATGAGGGAGGGAGGATGTAGACAGTCATACCTCTACCGGGGATAGATAGATACAAATTCTCAACATACATAATGCAAAATAAAGTAGCTACTCTGCAGATTAATTGCAACTGACCTTCACCATTGTATCTCGCATGAAATCATATTCAAAACGTTTTAGTTGGAGCTGAAGAACAGGGGGGAAATCAATGAACAAAACGCCCTTCTTGGCATCCTGAAAGTCCATATTTAAAGGATATGACTGTCAATTAGAGAAATTGAAAGCTAAATAAAACAATTTAATATGCCACTATACCAGTACATTTGGGTATTTATTATAAATTTGGTCAAACAGAGTTGATGAGGGTCAAATTGGTTAAACTTAAATACTTGGCTAAAAATAAAACGGATCATTAGTTACCCAAAGTGGGCAAAAAGGTGTTGTCAAATCAATCTCATTCAACACATATTTGCCTGTATCATAAAACTACCCATTTTAGACTGTTAACCAGCTTGTCAACCTGCCCATTTTGCCATCTCCGCCGTTTAGGGTTGTGTAGAGAATTTATCATGAAGTTAGTAGAAGTCCTCTCAGTTGTTATTAGCTTCAGTATCGATAATCTAAAGTCGAAGTATATTTTTCTTTTTTTATTAAGCAAGTTGACATTCCTATGGACAAATCTTGCAATCATTCAACCTGTGACTAATTAATGTAGCCTCATCTCCAAAATTTGAAACTTAACTACAAAAGATAATAAATAAAATAAAATAATCAAAAGAAATTCATCCAACCTGTAACCCATATTGTTCAGCATGATACTTGTTATCACCTTCAAGTCGTTCCACCTCCACATACTTGTCAAAAGAGGCATAGACATCACGACAGCCTTTGACATCAAGTTGAAGGTCTGACACAGTAAACAAAGTTTAGCAAGAAACTAGAGATCACTAGAGGATGCATTTTTAACCCATTTATATGGGAATAGGTCAACTCAGGTTGTATTTGTTTGATAGAGGTAAAATGTAGCTATGACTAATACGGGGTCGAATGTCCAAAATCACCTAACACGAATTCAAAATGCTTACAAAAGTAGTTTTATTTAGGAGAAATCACATTAACTTTTCATAATATAGTTTTTTACTCGTATTTTATATTAATTATTTACAAAAAACTGAAAAAATGGTGTACCAACCAGCACATAAAAAGTACCCGTTATGACCCACACCTACTTTGACCCATTATCCAACCCTACTGTTTTGCCACCTCTAAAGACCGCCGCATAAAAAGTACCCAGTTTGACCCACAGCTACTTTGAACCATTATCCAACCCTACAATTTTGCCACCTCTAGAGACAGATTGTGCAAGCAAAGAAATGTACCATAAAAAGATTCCTTCCTTGTTGATTTGTAGTCTACATTTATGCATTCAATATAGTTCATATGGTGTCCTTCAAAAAGTTGTTGAATTGTGCCCTCAACAACAGTTCCCTTCATGGCAAAACCATATAAAGGTATATAATTAAATATGGTAAAAGAATAAAGATATTAAAAGTTCGAATTAGAAAAATCATATACCTTCATTTTGTCTTCAAGTTTCTCACAAAGAACCCTATTGAGTTCTTGAACATCATGCTGCATGAAAGAATCATATGTATCCCAGCCAAAAGATTTGGTCAATTCTTTAGTAGCTACACTGGTGTCACTGTACTGAAGCTTATAAAATAAACTCTGCAAAGCCAAAGGAATGCTCCCTGATGGCATATCATTCTCAGTTGTTGGCATATGATACACAGCCTGTTTCAAAACATACATATAAGTGTCTATTTCCAATTGTTATCTTAGAGGTGGCAAATGGGGCAAGGTTGGAAAACTTATTGGGTAAGTTGGGCCGACTCACAGATGTTTCCTGTGTTTTCTTTTCTTGAAGTTCACAAGTAATGAATGCATTATGTATGATAAAAAGAACTATATTATTACAACAGAAAACTAACATTTGGAATAAAACAACAGAAGGTTTAATGAATTTATCAAAATCTTGCATAACTTTATCGACACAGGGAAAAAGAAGTAAAACTCTACTTTTATTAATAATAATTTTAATTATTAAACTATAAAAACTATATTTTCATGGATATGAATTAACGTACGTATAGTTATTGGCCTTGTAACTTTAAAACATTAATTTAAATATATAATTTAAAATCTTCAATGTAGACTACCAAAGTCTATTTAAATATAAATGAAAACTCAATTTTCACCTCCTAATTAATTTATAACGAATTATTAATATAAATTGTAGTTACTAACCCCCCCCCCCTTTTCTTTTTTCACAAATATGATTATCTGTTCTTATGTTATTAAAATGACAACCCAATATTTGGAATGGGATGATTTGGAACATTTAATGCATTCGTAACTCCATTTTTGGTGACTCTCAACTCGTTTAACCTGCTTCAATTTTGACCCATTCTTAGTATTTTATGCAATTTGCCCGTCAAGAAGCAAAAACCAGAATGTCCCATTCACCCATTAATGGTTCAAAATTGCCACCTTTAGTTATCAATGAGCATCGATGAAAGAGTATAGTTGCCAACCTTCCTGAAATATGGGATGTGGTATAGTGTCTGGAGTAGAGAGTTCATATAGCAAGTGGCACCTTGATTTTTAAGCCCAACATACCCAGTTTCTTTTTTCGAGTCATGTGACCAGTAATCAACAACCTTCCGGACTGCAACATCAGCTTCAACTATGCATGTATCATTCAGAAGATAGCCTCTACTGGGGTCATATAGCTCGCCAAGAGGCATAAATGACGTGAAACCCCAATCACTTTCTCGAGCATTAAACTGATGTTGAGTATCTGCAAGGTTAAAAGAGTCATAACTATCACCAGTTGACAATTCTAGCATGTGATAGAGAATATTTTTCAACTAAAAGAAAATTTATACAGGATGTGAAGAAACACAATTCGCTTAGATGACTTTGTTTTTCAAATTTACAACAAATATAGCCTTCATACATTAGAGACGACTGGGTTTGAACAAGAAATGTCTCAGGTAAACCATGTTTTTCATTGTCAAATACACAGAACATCCAAAGATGTCAAAGGCTTAAAGCACGTCGAGGAGCAAAGGGGTCCTCGAGCTTGAGGCGCGAAGCACAAGCTCAAACACGGGCTTCACGAAAGCAAGGCATGTCATATTAAAAAGGTGTAAAAGATATATGTAGTAATGTAATAGAACTCAAATAGTACTATAGCACTTGAAATATATAATAAACTTCTATTTCATATCTCATAAACCAAAATAAACTCGATTTTAAGCCCCAAACATCAAACAAAGTCCATTTACAAACTTAAAACATTAACAAGTGAATCAAATCTAGAAATCAAACCAATCAAGTGAATCAAACTAGATATATAACCACAAATCAAGTGACTCAAACCAGAAAACACTCACTGTAAATGTAAGTATGCTAACTCTATAGGTCAAATCACAAATCACATGAATCTAACCAAAAATCAACTCTTCGTTGTAAGTGTTCTTACTAACTAACATATTGTAGCAGCTAATCGATGAAGGAGCAAACGAAGTAGAAAATTGATGTGATGACGTCAATGATGAGGAAAAGATAGAGATAGAAGTAAAAGATAGACTCTACGTACAAGATTAGAAGAAATAGTTGAAATAAAAGATTGGGGTTTATATAAACCGAGTCCCAACAGTGAAGT
Source organism: Drosophyllum lusitanicum (assembly GCA_032274825.1). NCBI lineage: Eukaryota > Viridiplantae > Streptophyta > Magnoliopsida > Caryophyllales > Drosophyllaceae > Drosophyllum > Drosophyllum lusitanicum. The sequence continues at coordinate 1,068 of JAUEJL010063808.1, read as the reverse complement.
AAGGTCAAATAAAATATAAAAAAGGGTCAAAAAGTGCTTATATGGCATCCTATCATATATCCTTCAACTCGAGAAACACCACATGAATAATATTATATGCCCTCTTCTCATCATGAATTTAAAACGAAAGACTTCGTTAATCTTTGTGTAAAATTGTAACCAACAAAAACTACCTGCAGAACCACGCTCCCTTTCTTATCAATTTATTCATGACAAAGCTAATTTCCACATGGCATTCCCTAGAACAATAAAAGAGATAGCTTCAAAGATCCTTCACACTTCCTAAGCCTTTTTTCATGGGAAAAGACTATTGCTTATTTGTCTCAAATGTCCCCGTGATGGTAGCCTAGCAGTTAGAGACATGGAATCTATAGTGGAGGCCTATAGATCAACCCCTAGCACATGCCCTCTAACTCTGAGTTACATGATTTACCTCCACCATGTTGGTTGTGGGACCGGTCAGTGGAGACCCCAAAGGGGGTTATTTGTCCCAAATAACTTACCTCCATTAATAAAATATGTAATAAGAAATTTGGTTACATATATTCCATAAATGTGGATGCCTCACAAATAAAATCATGATCTTAAGTAGCCAATTTGGAAGTTGTTTAACTTTTTCTCTTATGGGTCTTATAAACTTGTAAATAAGATGTTTATAAACACAAATTCATTATGCATGTTTCCTAACTTGCACTTATGGTTGTAAAAGTAAGCTGGAAAAGAAACTTAGGGGGTGTTTGGTAGAGAGAAGAAATGGAGAGAAATGGAAATAAGGTGATTTCTCTTGTTTAGGAGAAATGAGTTTGATTTTGGGGGGAGAAATGGTTTCTCCAACCATTTCCATTTCCCCTCTTCCTTTGTATTCTCGTTTCTCTACAATTTGTGGTGAAATGGCAGCCGATTGAACCCTCTTCCTTCGTCTGTTGCGATGTGCTACCGGCAAGGCGGCCACCGGTTATCGCAGTGGGAAATCAAATAGAGTTATCGCGGTGGGATAGCGGTTTTCAATATTACGTAAAATATTTTATATATATATATATATATATATATATTATATATATTTTATAT
>JAUEJL010063797.1:0-17861 GCA_032274825.1 Drosophyllum lusitanicum | reverse complement strand
CCAATTTTGGCCCTTGATTAAAATAAATCAATGGCCAATAAAAATGACGGCTCATTAATGATGTATTAATGAAGGGTATTTCGGGATAATCAAGGCTTGATCTTTAATGACAACTCACTCGGACGTAATTCACGGTTGGAAAATTATATAAAAGACCAAAATACCCTATTAATGAGCATTAATGGCGATTACAAATGGTACTCGTGGTACTCGCAATAAAAACGATTCTCAAATGATTTTTCACTACACACACAAAACCTACGGAACAAATCTCAACCAATATGCAATTTCTGACCGAATATGTAGTTGACGTAAATCGAATATGCAGTCATAATCTCAACTATTGATCACCCAAATCTAATTGATGAGATTGGGTCTGTAGTTTCTGTATATAAGGTTAGTTATGTATTAATGCTCATTGATAGGGGTATTTTGGTCATCTATATATTTACACACTCGTGAATTGCGTCCGGGTGAACGTCATTAAAGAATGAGACTTAATTTTCCAAAAATACTCTTATTAATGCATCATTAATGAGCCATCATTTTTATTGGCCATTGATTTATTTTAATCAAGTGTCAAAATTGGTTCACATGGTATTCGTAATAAAGATGGTTCTCAAATGAACCATATATATATATATGTATATATATATAGAGAGAGAGAGTTCAAACAAGAACTATTTTTCGTACGAAAACTAGGAGAACCCTTATGAACCAATCATTTATATTTATGTCTTTTTTATTAATTTTAAATAAAAAAGGTAAACATGAAAATTGATATTTTATGTTAAAGTTACAAACAGCGATGGTGGATTCACCTTGAGCAAAAGAAGGGGGGATGTTGCCCCCGTACCTTTAGCCCAACTATTTTTACATTAAATATTTGGGTTTCACACATTTCAATTCATAAGAATTAAATACTTCAGCGCAGCACACATCTTTCTTTGTTTTATTAAAAGCACTTGCAACTTTGTTTTTAACTTTCTATCACTAATATTTTAGGAGAATCCCTTGGTATTTTTTCCATCACACGGATGCTTTAAGGGAATTATTTAGTATTTAGAATTTTTATCTTGTTAGAAACTTAGATGATTTAATTTTGTTGTAACTTAGTAAATTTGTTGTGATTTATATAAAAATTGTTTATAAATTATTAAATTAAAGCCAAATTTGTTGGATTAATTTGATTAGGAAACAAATTTGCTGGTTAAAACGAAAACTGTTTTTTGTACGAGAACCAACATAGAACAATCAATATTTGTTGGTTAAAATATTAGGTTGTTTAGGTTATGCTATATTTGGGTTTTGGACAAGATAAAAAAAGAAGAAAAAAATGATGTGACGATAATGTGGGCATGTGACATTTAGGTAAGAGGGAGAAGAAAGATAAGCTATACTCGTAATCTTATATTAAAAGTATAAAGTAATATTTTGTCTTTATTTCAGTATGAAAAAATTATTAAATATATAAGTTCAGTTTTAAACCCTTTTAGTAATCAGCTTCCTAATGAGACATGAGTCCATGACAGACTCATCAAATACCAAATCTGGGCCTAATTGGACTTAACAATCAACAAGTTGGGCTGAACAGGATTCCTGGAACAAATGACTTCTCCAGGCTCCGCTGACACCCTCGCCTCGCCACTCGCACTGCGTCATTCCGTCTTCACTTCGGCTGCGTTTCGCCTTCTCAGTGCCCTTACCCGCCGCTGGTACTGTCGTAGCTCCGCCATAGCAATCCGTTCAAGGTTTCTTCTTCACGTAATTCTTTCTTCTTAATACTATTATCTCTAACCCCTTTTCGGCCAATTTTCTATACTGATTTTGAAATTAAAATTTTGTAATAGAATATCTGGACCTAGTATTATGTTTTGTTCTAGTGATGATGGGCAAGCACGTAGCTGTAACTTGGATTAACAGTTTGTACTCCAGTTAATTACATAGTTATCATCACCAACACTATCAATGTCATGAAAATTAACCCTTCAGAATGTACACATGTTAGTCCTTCTTGTTATTATTATTTTTGTAGTTTTAAGATAACAAATATAAAGTTTTATAGGGTTAATAATATGAAAATGTATCCAACTTGACATATATTGCTATTATATTTATTGTATTATAAAACCTACAATTTACGGAGTTTAAGAAAGAGAGGAAAAGAAAGGAAAGAGAATCCTTTCCTTTCGATAAGAATTGAGCTTAAATAAGCCTAAAGTCCCCCTCCAAATCCCTCCCTTTCCTCCCTTTTCCTCGTTAAACAAAACTCTAGAACACAATTTTTTGGTTTTTCTTCCAAATCCTTTCCTTTCCTTTGTTAAAAAAACTTGACAACAGGGTGTTAATGTACCTAACTTATATAACTTATATTTGATGTATTTAGGGTATGCATTCTGTGCATTTTAGCTATATCAAATGATAAAACATGTATGTAGTTGGTTACATCAAACGGTCAAAATCAAAACTTATTTACATTAGAATGTAAGCTCTAAAAATTTGGAATATCAGAAGATAAGTGTAATAGTAAAATGAATACAATACAGCTAGTTGTCATCATGTCATGGTAGATGCATCTTGGTGTACTTAACCTATATATAGCACGGCATATTCAGCTAGTGTTTGGCCTTTAGATTTCACTTCAGCTTGAAAGTTTTGCTTTAGTCAAATGTTTATTGCTTATTTGGAAATATCAAACACAATGGAAACATGGAAATATCTAGATAGAAATCGCAGTATACTTAAAGTTCTATTGACACAGAACTATGGGTGAAAACCTATTTCTGTTTATATAGACAAATTTATTTTACGACTTTGGAGATACTTTTTTGGTAGCCATTTGGGGGTTTCCTTTGCACTTAAAAAAAAGAGATAACGCATTTGAAAGTAACAGAGTAATTTCCATGGTTCCCTTTCTTTTTCATGAGACATACATACATAGTTACAGGTGCAAGCTTATTGTCATCACCACACCAGGGAAGGGAAGGAAAACGAGTGTCAAAGGTTTTATTTGCTTCATTTGATGTGCACGTGGATGGATGGAGAGTAAGAAGAAAAGGGGTTTGGTTATCGAAGAATACCCAATTGAAGGGCTGTCAATAGCAGGGCACGAGACGTGTGTAATTCTGCCCACTCTCAACTTGGCTTTTGACATTGGGAAATGCCCTCAACGAGCCATCTCACAACAATTTCTCTTCATCTCTCATGGTCACATGGATCACATTGTAAGTCTCAAGTTAATCGTTATTCTTTCTGTTTTAATCTCTTTTACTACTAAACTGCTATTACTAATATCCTGCACTCTTCAGTTCCACAGTTTAGTACTTCTGAGGATGGTCTGTTGCATAATAATCCCATTTAGTGTAATGGCACACTGACCTGAAGTTTCAAACCCTTAATAATGCATACCATTTATCTTCGTGAATTTTGGAAAATGGGCTCAAATTAGAAATGTTGTTCTTTCTGTTCACTGACATAGTGCTTGAGGAATTCTAGAAATTAGTTTTGGTACCAAATCTTACTTCAAAACAAATTTATTGGAGTTCTCAAACTGTCAAACATTTCCATGTATATCTCAAATTGGAGTATCTGCTAATTCTATGAATCAAAATGATTGATGAACATATTTTTTGTTTTCAATTTTGATACCCTAGCTAGTTTGATTCTGACAACGTTAAAACATAAATGTATATTTATATTTGTATATAGGTTGAAATTTTTGGCTTTCTTATGCTTCAAAAAATTTGTATGTTTTTTTATTTTGGACATGTTCTCTTTATCTGAGGTTTTTTACTTTTTAGAAGTGTAGATTGTCTTATTTCATGTCAAGTTCCTATTTATGCTCATGTGTAGGGTGGATTGCCAATGTATGTTGCTACTCGCGGGTTATACAGAATGGCTCCTCCAACAATTATTGTGCCAACGGTGATTAAAGAAAGTGTTGAAAAGATATTTGAAGCACACAGGGCGATGGACCAATCAGAGCTGAAGCATACTTTGATTGGGTTGGATGTTGGTAATCAGTTATTGCAACGATTTTATTATTTTCATTCAAAACTCTCGGTGTTAAATCAAATGATACATCATCACCTCTGCAGGTGAAGAATTCAACTTGAGAAAAGATCTGAAAGTAAAAGCCTTTAAGACGTACCACGTCATACCAAGTCAGGCTAGTTGTCTTTACTCATCACTGGACTTAAAAAAAAAACTAAAAAACTAGAATAATATTTTGATTGTCTCTTTCTGTGGCTTGTAGCAGGGTTATGTAATTTATTCTGTGAAACAAAAGCTTAAGCCCGAGTATGTTGGTCTTCCAGGAGATGAAATCAAGAAGTTGAAGTTCTCAGGTGTGGAGGTTTGTCTTGCTACTTTTTTTACATTATTGTGCTCAAAGGACTATTATTTAATATAATTTGTATTTTACGAGTAAAAATGAAAAATGTACTGAATGTTATACATTCTAGAAAGTAAGTAGAAATTAACAGGGTGAGTTTGCATTTTGGCAGATAACATACACGACAACATCACCTGAAGTAGCATTTACAGGAGACACTACTTCTGACTTCATTGTTGATAACGATAATGCTGATGTATTGAAGTCGAAGATTCTCATTATGGAGGTAACACATGTTAGCCTCTGCATTAATATTTTGCTACCAAATAATCTCTCAATTTTTTTTTAAGTTCAGTAATAAATTTCAAGTTTATTTCTGTCATGCAGAGCACGTATGTGGAGAATACAATGTCAGTGGATAATGCAAGAGACTATGGACACACACATTTGTCTGAGGTCAATTCTTGTTCTTTTTTGTAGCTGATATTCACTCAATCATTGTTAGTTATAACTAGAGATAAATTAAGAGAGAAAAAGTGATCTTATATACTTATTGTGTAAATAATACAAAGGAGTACATAATATTTATAGACAGGAATACTCTGTGTAGACTAGGCTTTATGTGCCCATTAGGCCTAACAATAAATGTCACTCTCATGACATGTTTTGTGTTGTATTCTTCTGGTAATTCAGATAATCAATCATTCAAGCAAATTTGAGAATAAAGCAATTCTGTTGATCCACTTTTCAGCTCGGTATCAATTGGATGTAAGTTTTAGCATCTCTTGCGGTTTAGCATTTTTACTGGAATTGAGCTTAATTGATGATATCTGTTTGCATTAATCAGGTTATTGAAGAAGCAGTTTCTGCATTGCCTCCACCTTTAGCAGGGCGTGTTTTTGCATTAACAGAGGGTTTCTAAGATGTTTGTTAATGCTGCACTCCGTTGCTAAAAAGGAAGAAAATGAAGTACTAGCGAATTGCATCTGTGAGCCTGTGTCTGAATCTTTATGTTTGGTTTACATGCAGTTTGCTAATTGTGTTTTACTTTTTCTGTCTGTTATAGGCCAGTGAGTTTGGCGCTTTGTAATTTTGATCCATTCATCTGGAATCGATCGATTTATGCGTTATCTTTTAGCTAGTTGACTTGTTGCTCTTGTACTCTCTAGTGTAAGATAACTAGTGTGTGTTTTTGTAGGGGACTGATAATTTATTTATTTTTTCTTAAAAAGGATCTAAACCAGATTCTGTATGTCCTCGTTGAGCAACGAGATGAATATAAGATTATGAAAAATCACATAATATCACGTAAATGTGCGAAAGGTAATGTTCATAAATCATAATGATAAAGGTAATGATAAATATGATGAGAATTATGAACCTTTAGGACAGGCGGTACGGTAACCCTATCTTGCAGGATGTTCTTTGACATGCGTGGGGCTTAAAGATGGGAGTGATATTGATGTGATAAGAAAATTGAAAATAAAAGAAGCTAGTAGGGACTAGGGTGCTCTTAAAAGTTACCTATAAATTTTAGGGAATGATCTATTCTATCAATTCATAAACCAAGTGGTCAAAATATCATGATATTTTCAAAGTTATTTTAGTCATTTATCTCTAAAAACTTTGAGATTTTTTTAATCTCAAGAGATATTGAATTCACATGATATTTTGACACCTAGCAAATCACCTGCTTCTTTTGATCAACTAAAAATGTAAAAAGTGTCAAAACTTCTTGATGATCTTCAATAGAAAAGGTATGAAACTATGAATCTTTCAATTTTCACCCAGGACTTATAAAGGTATCGCTAAAGCTCAAAGATCAACAGCAAATTTAAGCAAAATCCTTCTCAAAGCTAATATTCCCATCAGGTAGTGGTGGTGGTTATAGGTGGAACGGGGGGGAGGGGGGGAGAGAGAGAGAGAGAGAGCGAGCGAGCGGGGAGGGGGTGTGTGGGGGGGGGGGTTGGGGGGAGTTTGGTTACATAACTTGATTTTAGAAAATAGAGGTTGAGAAATAGGTGTTTTTGAGCATGAAATTTATTTTTCTTAGTGAATTAGTTGTATGAAGTTTTTTAAGAAATTTTTTGAGGTGAATAATATAAACCATAATACATCTAAATAGTGACTTCGTTCTTACGAGAAATACTGGTAGATTATGAAAATTCTCGTATTCTTTATGTATACGTTCCTGTGGCATGAGACGGGGTGATACAACTCTCACTAATCGAGTGATGAAGCTGTTGCGAGAGCAATGTGTTGTGAGGCAATAAAGGCCGCTAGGTTGTGAGAATAATTCATAATAGGTAATTAGTAAAATGATTTTAATACTTGATGCTTGATCATGCCATCATGGCATGGTCCAAGGTGTGAATGTAAGGTTGCCTTACGCTAAGGTCTTGTTTGATGTAATTTTACTCGTTATAAGCCATATTTTAGGCATGTTAAAGGTATTGAGCTATATGAGCTGAATATATAAAGTTACTCAGTTATAAGGATGATTGTATATACTGAAAATTAAAAAGATGGATGAACTATGTTATAAATCTTGTCCATTAGAACAAGACTCAAAGATGAAAATAGAGACTTGAGTTGAGATCTAGCCGAGTTCTCTCACTGCATACACATAAAGGTGTAAATGACTGCTTTTCAATTAGAACAATGTGAGAGACATACTAACCACAAGTCGGCTAGCTTGCATTATATAGGGGGGGGGGGCATTACAACCGTATTAGGTCATCTAGTGACCGAGTTTGACTCTCCTATTTCGGTTACATAAACAAAAGTAACAATCTCAAACCTACAAATCTTGGTCTAATACTATAATTATATGTTTTTTTATTTTTGTTTGTATTATTGTATATATAATTATAATTTATATACAAAATTATCATTTTAAGTCACGTCTTATGAAACGTCATGGCTTTTAAAGCTTGAGGCTTTACCATGCCGCTACCTTACGTCATTAAAAACCTTGGGATTAAGTAACTTTTTTAGAAAGTAAACTAAATGTAATACGTAAAAGAAGCTGATGTATTAATTAGCTTTTACCCGACATGTAGAATGGGCTATAAACAAACTCGTATATCATTGTGAAAAGAGCTAGGATTACATACCATACATGATTATAGTTATAGACTTACTTAAAAATTGATAATTGAATGACGGAAATGGTCTTATTGTGAGAACCAATTTTAGCAATTTATTTAGTAAGTGAAATTCATAAATGCCGTAAGGATAGAGTGCAACAATCTTCGTGAGATGAATTCGTGGATAATAAAATTAAAAGAGGAAGAATTGAATGGTTTAATTTGATTCTCACGATAGTACGATACTTGTAATAAGGATGATTTTCTAATAAACTTATTATGTTAAATGATAATGATTTAAGTATGTAATATCCTTTTAAGTACTAACAAAACGCTTACTTTTTAAATGATTTTTTCATTTTAAATTATGCTTACGTGTCATGTTTTGTTATCGAAGACGTGGAGAGGCTTTACACCATATAATCGGGTCTAGGGCCGATTCGTCTATTTGTAATCGGGTCAAACTTAAAATCTCTGTTAACAGAGGATTATGGCGCCAGTAGCACCGGCCATGGCAGAACCACGTGAATTCCTTCAAATCCTCTCATGATTCCTTCCCCTTACTTTCTCCTCTTACGTTCAACTTCTACTCTCCTTCATCATCATCATCCCCAACTTTCTCTCTCTACAGTATCTCACTCATCATCATCGTCGTCATCTCGTCATCTTACAAGTTACAACTTACCTCGATCCGCCATGGAAACTCACTCTAAAGGTGCGATGTCTTGCTTAAATTTCTCATTGTGTTGATATATTTTTGTGTCGATGATCAAATTTTGTAATGAAGCTTATGATCGGAGGTTTAGGGTAAGTTTTGAAGTGCTGATGGTTCTTAGTTGGATGTGTTTGTGAAAATACAGACGATCCAAAAAGGGACCCAAAGAGAGATTCATCTGATAAAGGAGCTTCTGATATCGATCAATCGAAAAAAGTGTCGGATGATATACTCCCTCATATCCTCAATCTGTGAGTTTATGCTATTATTAGATTCATTTTTTTTCTCAAAATTTCGATTGATTTGTATTATTTTTTTTTAGTAATTGCACTTGTTTTATTTATCAAGTAGGATTTCATTAAGGGGGGTGTTTGGGATTGCTTGTTTGCTTATCTGCTTATCTGCTTATCTGCTTATTGCTCCTTCTAGATGCTGACTTTTGAGTGTTTGGATGAAGAAAATTCATTGCCATTATGTGCTTCTTTTTGGGTGAAATAAAGTTTTGATTGTTTGAATGATGAAGATTGCTTATCCTTTTCTGGTTATTTTTAACATGAATAAGCTGCTTGAAAGCTGTTTGAGATTGCTTTTCCAATATGAACTTGCTTAATGGATCTAAAATTACAAGTTCACTTAGGATGAAACACACAGATTAACTGCTTTTGCTTAAAAGCATAAGTACAAGCTGTTTAAATAATCAATCCCAAACACCTCTTAAGTTGTAAGACGCAATATGGTTTTGAAAGCTTGTATAGTTGTATTGAGGCTTTGGATATATTTATAGGAACTGGTTCTGCTACATATGCTGAAAACAGGTTGATGGACTCAGCTTCAGATTAAATTGTTAGCAGTATAACATGGTTGAACCCTGTGATACAGAAGTTGGAACTAAAACAAGAAAAATACACACCAAGCAGTATGTGAATGTAAGCAGAGTTAACAGGTTATTAGCATTATTATGTTGTCATGGTTTAAGTAATTAGTAGAAAAACATACTTTACAGTAATACACCACTACCTTTGTATGTTACTCCCTTTAAAATTTTTCATGGAATGTACCTCTGTGGATATATATTTCTTTTCACAATTAACAATTTGTTAAGTAGCTTTATTGTCTCACTAATTTAAGGTATGGATCACGTGCCTTACCTCGAGATTTTGAAATCTATGCTCCTAATGCATCCTTTGAAGATCCGCTTATGTGCGCTCGTGGGTAAGCATAATTGTATAATTTTACTGCTTTAAAAATGTCATGACAACATCATTTCTTGCCTCTATGATTATACTCATGTAAGCTATTTATAAATTTCAGGGTAAAGCAAATCAAATCTGCCTTTTATTCTCTTTCAAAGGTCATACAACTCACAATTTGTATCTCTTTGATGTTATTCTATTTCACTATTTCAATATGATGTCTCTATTAGAATCTCTGCAATCTCAAGAATGAATAGGATCATACATATTATCTCCAATTTATATAGGATATAAACATAACCATTTTTTTCATTTTAATAAACATCAAATTCCTCAATAACTTATATTTTATAGGATCACCTTTTAACTTGGATAAAAACCAACAGAATTAAGACCCTTTTAAGGTATCTGAATCAAATACTAACGTTTTCTTGTTCATAACTTACAGGTTTTTAGTGAGTCAAAAATTGTAGAGTATAGCATCGAAGAAAATATACTTCCTCATGGAAGAAGAGAGGTTATCACTTATCAGTCTATTGTCACCTTTTTCAATTTTATTTGTTTCTTCTTATTTTAATTTTGAATATTTATTTGTTTTTAATTAAATAGATACTCATTGACAACAAGCAATACTACAAGTTCATGGGAAAGGATATTGATATGATATCACTTATCAAGCTCTATGTAGAGAACGGGAAGGTCATACGTCATGAAGATTGGTATACATACTAATAATCTCTGTTTCATGCTTATCAAATTCATTACGCGCTTACGTATCTAACCTTTTCAGCATTATATCTTTTAAAATGTAAATGCTTTACCATATTGTAAGCTTTACATATTAGCCAGTTTTGTTACTCATCTTAGATTTTTTTTAAAACAAATATGTGCAGTTGGGATAAGAAGCCACTATGGAATAGCGAAACTTCAAAGGTGCCACTAGTTGGGAAAATAATAGAGATGACTAAAAGGGGTTCCATGTTTGCAACTCATGCTTTGATGAGGTTTGGGAAGGACCCAACTGCATAATCTTCTCCATAAATGATAAATTCTCATTTTGTATAATGTTATCTTTGTGCACTTTTGATTTTGTATCATAATTTGCCAACTACTATAAATTTAGGTACCCTGCAAAATATGTGAAATCATTATTCTGCTGTAATATTAATGGCTGAGTAGCATCGTTTCAGCGAACTCTTATGTCACGAGTTAATATAATGGAGAAAAAGGAGACAAGGCGTTATTTTGTATCTTCTGTTAGTATCCAATATGGTGGCAATTTCGAACCATTTGTTTATTAATGGGTCTATTTGGGTTGTTTATAATCTTAAATGGGTTGAATTAAAACTTTAGCTAAAATAGGAACCGGTCAAAAGAGTTGAAAGTCTCCGCAAATGGATTTTTAGTCCATATAATCTCTTAAATAATCGATTAATTTAAAGATTTCAACTATCACAGTAATTATATTTAATACAAGTTACTTAAATCAACATTGTGGACAGAAAATTGTTTTCTGGGCCAACCAAACCCATTTGAAACCATATTAAAACTGATTTGTTTCTAATTTTCATATTGCCACTAATAAAATCTTCAAGTTTCGTTATCTTTTTTCATGCACTTGATTTTGTAGGCTTAAAACATACGAACATATGGACCTGAAGTCCTTGGAGTGATCCAGTCCATTGGTGTGCTTAAACAGACCTGACCTGGGCTAAGCTCCAAGACCAAATGCAAGGCTGCCCATATTTGTTACCTGAATCCATTTTTGTTGAATACTGTTTGATATTTGTGTCTGTATCATATGCTTATACACCTTTTTTTCTAAAATCAAACAGAGTAGTACATAAAGTTCTGATGCTTGCTTTGTTCTTATGATAAAGTATTTTGGTCCATCTTCATTTTTCATTTTGTGGATCCCATCAAAACTGTTAGCTATTTCCATTTCAAGATACGCGATAACAGTTGCCTTCCTTTCGGGTAAGTTTGTCAAGCTTGAATTATCTTTATGCCCATTACCATCATACAAATTAGGGCAACTTACATAAAATACCAATGAATTTTCCATTTGTTCCCCTTTATTTTTGTTTACATTTTGTTCCACTTTGGTAACTAAAAGATGATTTTTTGTTTCACTTGGGTCGTTCACTAACTAACCCACATCTCAATGTCTCAACAGGTACAGAATGACCTCTACGGAACAAAAAATCATCTTTTAAAAAGTAATTGATTTTGGTAAGCAAGGTTCTAGTATGCTATATTTATGAAAAATTATATTTCTTTCCACTTTATCCTCCTAATTATCCTCCTATTCATTAAATCATGACATGTGGAAATTACTTATTTTATTTTCTAATATCCTCTCTTGATTTTGACACACGTCTTGATCTAGTGAGTAGGAGGATAAGTAATTTTGTTGGAGGATATAAAACCTGTCTATATTTATTAGTTTTATACTTTGGCAAGGATTCTTTCTGATCTATTTGGTCTTTTAGTTCACACAATTCAATTGTAGAGTAGAAGCTTTTAAGGGGTTCAAAAACCAAGTAAAGGGCATGGGAAGCACATGATAAAAAAGAAGCTAGGTACCATATCTCTCTCTCTCTTCACTTTTGTTTCTTTTTTTGCATCTCTTTTTATCTTATTGCTGACAAACAATGACCAAATAATCATTGAAAGCAGCATCATAGCATATCTAAGATCTTGATCAAACATTCTCCATTTTGAACTTTATTTTTTCATCCTCTTTTTGACTGGTCTTCTATATATGTTACCCTGGCATTCTTACATACAACCCCACAATTCACTTTAACATGATCAACTCTTGGATCCCTCAATATCATCAAATTCAAATCATAGACACTAAAGATAGATTCATGTTGTCTGTATATGTGTTTTTGTGAGCTAGAAAGGAAAGATTCCACTAAAGACTATATAATTATCATATCTGGGTAACAGATCCAAGACTAGCTTCCCCTTACTTTCATGCAAAAGAATCATAATATATATATATATATATTGAAAGAAAGAAGCTTTATATTATATGTGTGTATTTATAATACTCTTTTTATGTAGTAAATGTATTTCCTTTTACTAATTTACATTAAGTTCTGCTGTCTTTCATTGTACATTCTGCAGTTGAAGTCATACATTGGTTTGAAGTTGGAATTTTGGCTTCAGGGAAGGGCTATCCATGTTTCAAAAGGGTGAAAAAAGAAGTCTCAAGAACAAAGCTGTTGATCGAAGCTCAAGCTTTGGGAACTTTTTTTTTTTTGAATGCTATTCTTTTGCACCATGCCATCTTTCTGTCTATAATATCTTATATTATGAGTTATAGGTGGCATATATGAAAACTCTAAGGCTCATCTGTATAAAAGGGCCGGGTCATCAATTATTAAAGAAGTATTATCAAACGAATAATCCAATTTTCTCTTCTATACAAAATTAGGTTTTAGACACTTGAGAACGTCGTGAATTGACGTAATCCTAGTCGAGTGAGTCAAAACTTCCCCCTTTTAATATGAGTAAATCGATGATTACCATCAAGCTCACCAGTAATTTTCGAAGTGATTAGAGAATGTGGTGTACGTGGTGAATCATGGCCACTATATATTTACACCGTCATGTTAGCATCTATTAACCCTTTGGGAACACCGAACAATTGACGTACGACACATGTGCATTTTACCCCTTATGATCATTCCTTTGTTCAAAATACGTGAAGTGCTCAAAAATTTGATTTTACTGAAATTTAGAGATACATTGAGCAAGAGGAAGAAGTAGTTCTCTACGCATCCGAGATCTTCGTCTAAACAATTTAGCCGGTCATAATTGAGGTTGTCATTAAAACACTGGCTATTGAGACATTCATTAGCATTTTTGTGACCTCGCTCTCTACACATACACACATATAATTTCGAGTGGCCGGGTTGCATCTTGAACTTTAAGTTTTGGTTTCTCATTCCGTCCTCGTCATTTTATAAACTTCAATCGTGTTATTCATAATTTATATCTCCTCTTTGGAAGAAGATGAATAAGAAGATGAAGATGGACAAGATGAAAGACAGAAAAGAAGAAATTGATGTTAATGATTTGGAAAAATATAGTGATGTTTTATAGTGTATTTGCCTATTTGGAGAGTGCTTTAATAAAACTAGCCATTAGGCCAAGAGCAGCGGTTTACCCGAATGCCTTCGGGAGAGATTGGGTTCCAAGAGGGTGGTTCGCGAACACCCCTACGCCCCCCTTTCGGGTGTGGCTTTGGTTTCCCCAACCCGAGCTATCCGATGCTTTTTGTTGTTGTTGTGTAAGAGATAGTAATGAAAGAAAAAAAATATTTAGGTTATTTGGGTACGAGAGAAAATGAAGAAAAAATATGTGACGTTGATATGCCATTTGAGTTGAGAAAAATGGAAGATAGGATACACTTATGGTCTTAGATACTAACCGTTACAAAACTAACCGGATTTTAAATTAAAAAAGATTTATTTTCTAAAATATATTACCTTTAGAAAACAAAAAAATAAATAAAATAAAATTACATGTGTGGCCCACCACCACGCTGTTAGAATCTCCACACCAAGTCCATCACGCAGGTAACTGTTGGGCTCATACGGTATTAAGAGATCGTTCCTAAAGTAGTTTTCTTTAAAGTTTGGTAACTCTTTAACGTCGATCTTAATTCACGAAATGTTGTCACTATTAACCGTCGCCTCTAACAGTGGATAACACCCCTAAAAAAGTTTCTATATAGACATTTAGAGATGATATTTCGTGTTTAAAAATGGTTTTATTTCTTGTAGTGTAATAGATATGTTACAGTGTTTAACAATTTAAATCAATGTGGGGTCATGCATCTCTTCTTTTTGTAATTATTTATTTATATATATATGTAATATTATTTAGAAGCTTGTATTTTTAGACTTATATTACAGTTAAAAAGAAGGAAAGCTGAAATGGCTTTCAAAAGAAAACACCAAGCTAATGGAATACTTTAAAGCATTAATTAAACCACACTTAAAAGGAGCTGTGTTTTTGCTTTTCTTCTTTCCCTACTTTTCTTTGTACATCATCTTTTTTCCTGTCAGCAATGATGGCTATATATACACACAAATAATATTATATTCTTACTTCATCTCTTGTTTAGTTATCCAAGTAGCATAGCTATTCAAGACATGAAATCTATAATGAAGATTCAAGTATTAGCCCTTGATATATGTCGTTTAACTATATGTTTACGGAATTTACATATCAAATCTCCTCCGTACATATTGGTCATGGAACCAGTTGGTAGACAGATAGAGGCTCGTAAAGGATTAGTTACCCCTTTTTTTTATGTTTATATAAATACACACATACGATTACATAACCTTCAAGTCATTGAGATTATATATATATATATATCATTGCTTTTAAGGAAGATTACAGTAATAATTAGGTAAATCCTCTATCTGCAGAACCTTAATTACTTCTATGATCATATACTGCATTAAAAGCTGTACCTAGCTTATTCTAGTATCCATGTGTAAACTAACTCTACTTAGTTATACGAAAATTATGCAATGCCTACATATAATATTAAGTAAAGAGTACATGGGGTTATTGGTACGGATCAACATTCTAATTATACGGATATGGGTCGTGATTGGTAACTCCGACATTATCATTTTCATACTATAGGTTGTGGTTGGTGGTAAGTGGGAACCTGACATGCTAACGCTAGGTACCCGCATGAATTGATCCGTTCCAATAGCAACTATAATTGAATTTAGCACACAAAAATTGTCGTATGTTTGCATCGATGATCAGGTGTACGTGGTAAGAAGACCGGTTGAGTAAATAGTTCGGCTCAAAACCTAATTGGGCCGGCTAGCAACGATGGAAGTTTTTAACTTATAATGTAATATATATGTTAAATACGAATTGATCAATATAAAAAAACTGTACGTACGTAGTATTAGTGAAATAAAAAATCATTTGAAATTTATAACACGGTTTTAAGAATTCTAGTACATTTTGGATAACTTTTGACCCATTTAACTCGATCATTTAATCCCACCCATTTCTTTTTTTGCTTGATTAGTCTCACATCTCTACTCTCTAGTATCTAAATATAAATAAAAGACTAATTTGGGTCATTTCTATTGAAAAATCCTATTTGTTTGTTTTTTAAAATTAAATCTCTATCGTCCATTTAAATTGAAATTTTAATTTAATTTTGACTTTTAAGAGTTACAATTCTTTAATTTGAATTTAAATTATTATAGATTTTTTCATATATGTCCCTTAAAGCTTAAAATATCCTATTTACCATACTAATTTATAAATATTTTATTTACCCTTTAACATTTCAAAACATTGGATTTAATCAAATTCTTAGTTTTATTATTTTCAAATATTTTATAATTGGTCCAAATTTTTTTAATTATAACCAATAAATACGTATTCTTATTGCTTCAAATTGTAACAATAATATTTAATAAACCAAATTCTTAGTTTTATTATTTTAAAATATTTTTTAATCAGTGTAACTTCTTTTTCGTTATAACTAATAAATATGTAATCTTATTGCTTCTAATTGTAACAATAATGATTGATAACTTCTAAAAGAAATACGTAATCACGTCTGCCTTCCCCCTCGCGTTAACACTTTCACCGCTGGTCTGGGTATGAACATCGTCTGTCTCCCTTTTTTTAAACTCTCATTTATTTCGTATTTTAGTCATAAAACATAATCAAATAGATTCATTTGTAAGTGAATGAGTTGTTATAGAATGAATTACATGCACTTCGGCCCCTTTGTAAAATTTCATGTGAAATGACATTATGGCCTTATCATCAAATCAAGTCATCAAGCTTTTCATAGTACCTATCATGTCATTTGTGGTTTCACATATGGTAAACCAACTTTGAGGGAAATGAGTAATGATTTAAAGTTGTATGAACACATCTTATGAACCAAAAAGAGATTATTTGCACAAAGTGTTTTTACACATAATTTTGTGATTGTAAAAAAAGCATAAAGGAGAAAAAGGTATTATAGATTGAAGCTTGTTTGTTTATGGGAAACTCTTATCATTAAGTTTGCCTTCCATCGCACATTTTTTCTACACAATCTCGTCAAAGTATTGCCCCCCATAGTTCATGCTTAGCAGTGTCTTGATAAGGTTGATGACATTGACTACCACTAGTTTTCATGGCTTTTTTTAATTGAAAAATGATTTGTGTATGTTATGTGCAACATCGGCTTCTTTGAGGAGTAATTGTGTAAATGTTAAGAAGTTAGAGGGTTGAAATCTTGAAATACAAATTTGCTCTTGCTAGTCGCCTTGGCCACTTAATATCTTTGAAGTTCCTATCCCCTTGATGGATAAATTGCAAAAATGGCTACTTAATTCGCTATGTGATAACATATATGCAAATGTGTCTATAAGGAGAACTTTGAACTACTCACAGAAAAAAACAGGCTATTAGGTGTGACAAAAGTCGATATTAATATCCTTGAAAGTCACCTCAAATCCTCAATTGTCTTTGGAAATCACATATCACTGCTATATATAGTACTAAGTCGCCCCTATTATTTCGTCGCGATGACCTAAATGTCGCAGCTACAATTGTTGTTGCTATTCCATCTCGCCCAGATTACTCTTTGTTGCTGCTATTGGCGTCGTCACTATTACTTTCTTTTTCAATATTTAGCATTTAAATCCAGATAACTCGTTTTTATAATATGTAAAATAATGCTGCTATATCCAACAACTTTTACAAAATCCCATGTTTTAATTGTTGTTTGTTTCACAATACAAGTCTAAAAACTAAATATAAACATAAACTACTCGTCATTATTGTTATCATCTTCCTTGTTCCCCTGTTCCTCGATCCGTTATTATTTTGGGCGCATACGATCGAAATATCTCTAAAATTCTCGTTGTTAATGTCTGGTCACTGAGAATTGCTTCAAGTTCTGACTACGAAGTAAATATGCACATTAATTAGTAAACTTATAAGTCAAAACAACTAACCAACTATACTGACCCAAGATAATCTATAACAAGTAAATATGTCCCATAAAGACTTAATATGAGTCATTCAAGTAAATACAACTCGTTACAAGTAAACATGTCTCATAAAAGCATATTATAAGTCGTTTAAGTAAATACCACATATACCTACCCATTATCATCAATTACAAGCAAATATGATTCATTACAATTAAATATGACTCATATCTAATAAGGGCGACACTTTGCTCGTCCACTTGGTTTTCGCTACTATTGCATATGTCGCTCGTGTTACTAGATTTCTTGTAGTGAGTGGTATTAGAGTAGAAGTAGCACCACTATGGTACTTATCATTAGGGGTTTTCACTGATCGGATAAAACCGAATTATCGAACCGAAAATTTTGGATCGGACTATTTGGTTCGGATATTTTGGATTGGATTGGATAAAAACCGATAGGTTTGGTTCTGGTTACTATTATCTAAACCGAATAAACTGAATAAACCGAATAAGAATATATATATATATATATATA